>DWRA01003046.1:0-12735 GCA_018250295.1 Spathilepia clonius
AACATACAAAAATACATACAATCCTCAATTTTCACCCTTCTACGATCAACCCTTATTTTTTAATAGCCATTTTAGTCTTTTAATCATTTTTATAAGGCAAAACAACGTTTGCCGGGTCAGCTAGTAAATATATATACATTAAAAAGGGAATAATAGAATACATACATATATATTTAATATCCGGAGAACTAGTGTATAGATAATATTCACGTAGTTAAGAAGTGATCTTGAAAGTGGAAATATTCTTGGAGTCACGTATGTCCGGTGGAAGCGAATTCCACATATGTTGTATATATATGTTAAAATAAATATTACACAAAAATAAAAGCGCTCATCAACAGCTACTTTTGTTTGTGAGAGCTTTTCAATGGTTCATCAATGAGCTTAATGAGCGCATGGAGTAATTGAATACCAAAGCCGTATGCACGATCTCGTTCAAGTTTTGTTATTGTGGATATCCGACGTAATTAAAAGGACTTTCCGAATTATTTTCGATACTTTTGTGAAGAAAATAACGTGGTATGATGGTATGTGACGTATGGACTTAATTTTTTATATAATGGAGTAGCGAACGGGCATGCAGTCCACCTGATGGTATGTGGCAACTCCCGCCCATGGACATTTGTGATCTACCCCAGATAAGACTAGAATACCAACTGAAGTCGACCACAGATGCGTTGCTACGCCTGAGGACTAAGTTGGAATGCCTTGTTAAGTTTATCTCCCTTACCACACCCTTCAAATCAGAAGACAGCAGCACTTAACACTGCTGTTATTAGGCAGGTGTTGGTGTTGGGTGTAGGTAGTGCTGCCAGAGTCAAACTACAAAGGGTTCTACTACCTTTAAATTCACTTGTTACCATTGTTATCTACAAGTCTACTATTTTGAAAAAAAAATCACTTTGACTAACAATGATGAAATGTATCAATTGACAGTTACTTAATTTTTTTTCTTTTATTTCAGCTATTTATATGGCCTTTGTGTTCAGAAAATGTAAAAGTGTGTGGGACTCCAATGGAAAACCCTCATATATTACAACAAAAGACAAGGAAGCGACCACAGAAAAGGATTAGATGCTAGGATCATAAATTGTACTATCATAATAATGAAATAAACAAGGTATTTTTAATATTTTCACCCACTGTTATAATAGTGTATAATTATACTAGAAAAAGAACACTCGATATTTTTTAAGGAATTTGAGTGTGTTTTTGATGCAATGATCAAAATGAATTCTTTAAAAAGGTTACCTGACTTTATGCAATAATTTTTTGTAATTGAAAACCATTTTGTGACATATATGCATTTTAGATCTGTGTGTAAGTGCCTATTTAAATAAAAGTTTTTTGTTCACTCTGAGTGAGTAACATTTGTCACAAATTAGAGAATTTAGAACAAATGTTTTATTTTCTTTTTATACCCAAATGTTGTAAAATATTGAAGAGAAGTATAAAATAAACTAGCCTAGCCAATTTACAGAAAACTGTGTATTAAACATGATTGCTTTTTATAAAAAACTTGGTTTTATTTTTTTATTGATACCCTGTTTTAAATAAACATAATATGTACATTACTTTAATTAAGGTTGTTACAAAGTTGAACTTAGGGTTTCCCTGTGTAGGCACTACCATGACAATTATTATTGCTTTAAAGAGGGCCATACACTCCTTTGTTATGTGAGTAAGATCTTATCTAATACAGTAGATTCACTAATACAAATAATTTCAACTTAGTTCTCAGGGGCTGCAATGCATCTATGAGCACCTTTGAATAGGATTTTTGAGCCTTTTGATGGCAGCAGCCAGTTTTAATCAGTTAGCATGAAAGTATCAAATTTCTAATAGCTTTTAACATTCCATGATGATTTGAGCTGTGTAGTAAGATCATATTTCAACATATTTAATAGAGATATTTTAACTTGGTCCTTATATGAGATTGGTTAATAGCAGGGCTTGAGTGAACTATTTCGCCACTTCGGGTCAACAAATGTTTGCTGCACTTTATACTTTACAAGTTAGTAGCAGCTGTAGGAGTCTGTACAGTACAGTCCTACGGGAACTTACGGAGTAATGTTATAATCGCTCAATGATATAAAAGAAAAAACGACAATTGAATTAAGTACGTATAAATAACATAGAGGCATTACGTCCAATCGCGTTCAACATTGCTGCTGTTGGCCATTATCTGACTTGCCACCTCCTGAATTGAGCCTTTGGTTCATCATCATCGTCAACCCATTACTGTCCCACTGCTGGGCACGGGTCTCCTCTCAGAGTGAGAGGGGTTAGGCCATAGTCCACCGCGCTGACCAAGTACGTATTGGTAGACTTCACACACTGTTTGAGATCTTTTTTTTTAAGAACTCTCGAGTGTGCAGGTTTTCTCACGATGTTTTCCTTCACCGTTATAGCAAGTGATCATTAATTTATGTGCAGTCTATAATATAAGCCTTCGGTTAGCAAACCTGTAATTAATCCCTCTATGTCGTCCATCGTCGGAAATATGCCCTTTACTACATAATGCCTACGAACAGTAGAAGTACTTCACCTATCATATTTTTAATGTCATGGGTATCTGTTACTTGCGACATTCATACGTAAGCGCGAACCTTTCGTGGTGGTTTCCTATCACATAAAATAAACATATTGTCCCTAGTATATTGGTATATAACATAACTATAAAATAATAAAAAAGACTTTATTTGGTGTACTTTTTATTTTCACTATAACTTCATAATAAAATATAAACGAAATTTGAATAAATACCTTACTATTTATGCTTTTACTGATTTGGCTTATGGAAAATGACAAAACATACGGCGAGTGATGGAGGAATCATGCCGTTCATTTTATATTAACTAATTCGTTTCTGTTGCAATCGAACTACAGCAGACTTTATAAAAATTACCACATTAGGCACTACGTTACATTAAATGCCACTTCTTACTCTTATAAGCTCTTGCCAAAGCTTTGTTTGCGATATGGAGGGTAGGGCGGGTAAAGATTTTTTGGTCTTGAGAGAAACTGGATAACTTTGCTCAGCAAAATCATAGGCGTCAATACCCTTCTTAGTTTTTGATACTAGTCATAATAGTGTAATATTATTTAAAATTAAATTACATTACATATAATTAAATAACAGATCACAGTGGTAGCTGAAGAGTGGGTTTTAGAAAAATTTAAAAGCAACATGACCGTTGTTATTGTTGAAGTAGCCAGGAAGGTGCAATCTATAAAATAAGTCTACGAATAAAAATTAAGTCATTAGTAGAATACGTTAAACCAGGAGTGCTGACAACAAGTAGAAGTACTTTTATTTTACATAATTATGTATGTAATTAAAATATAAAGAACGTACTTACCTTTTTAAAAAAGGCTTAAAACAAATAGGTACAGAATGATTTTCACTCTTCCTTTTAATAATAGGCAAGATAACTCTACGTCCATTATGTAGGGAGTAGATATAACGCCAATATAATTAGATACATGCGTACAATATTATGTGACATTACATTTTTTCATTTAATAGATATAACTTGGGCGAGTACCTGCTGTACTAGCAAAAAATAATAATTCACAAGGATCGGCAAAATTTATTGTTCCATTGAACTCGCCGGTGAGATATTAATGTTTCACTATCGCTTCTATAACAATGTAATGCAGAAAAAACAATAGAAGCATGTTCATACACAACGGCAATGTTTTATTGTGTAGGTACAATAATCAACAAACGTGCTGCAAGCGCAACCGACTGGCCAGGCGATGGTGAGAGAGGGCAGGTTTGGAGGTCTAGCGATACGGGGCGGAGGCGGGGGCCTCGGTGCCGTTACGTGGTGCGCGGGCGACGACGGCGGTGCCACGAAGCGGACGTGCTTCACTCAGTTCGTGCGCGAAAGTCGTTACCTGCGTCACACGATCGTATTTCCTTCGACACGCGAACAGCTCTTTCGGCATAATTAGGCGAAACAAATTGATTTACTAACGAAGATGTTCAATGTTTTACGTTAAGCGACAGACTAGAATCCGCAGGAGTTGTTGTGATACCAGTGCAATATTTTAGTGTGTGAAAGCGTGTGACGTCAGAGGGACCAGCAGGGGCGATCATGTGTTGAATGCGGATGCAGTGATGGAATGTGGTTTTGGTGTGTTGTGGTAAAGTGAAATGATACAGTGTCTCAGTTTACCTGATTTGCAGCCGTAGCGCCGTGAGGGCGCAAGTCCTCGACGAGAACCATGCGTAGAAAAAGATGAACCAAGATGCTGAGAGCTTGGTAATATCATTTTTATATTTGCACTTTGTTCTTAAATTATGAAACAAAATATTTTAAATATTCTATAGATATAGGCACATATCACATATACAAATGTACACAGATGTATACCAGCTGTTATTTTAAATACAACTTATGAAAGAGTTAAGAAAGGAGTGTATTTCTGAGGGACACGATATTTTTTATCCGCGTCTGATCAATAACCACCTACGACTGTTGAGTCAGTATTAACAAAATAAGGCGGCTTCACTGTTAGCTATTTATAATGATGATATTATTGAATGTAAACGTTATATGCGAATTCTTCAACGTTATTCAAGGTCGCGTAGATGTTTCGGATTAACTGGAGACCTTGTTAATCAGTTTTATGTATTATTGATTTATCACAAAAAATGGTTAGTAAGTATCTACTAATTTGGCAGATTTATGCTTAATATAAAGTTAGACATTTACCTAATAAATTGTTATTACCTATTTATTGTCCTTATGTTATCTGCAATAAGTATTAATAATTTTGAATTATTGAATTTGTTTTCCTTTTGTTGTCTTTAAACCTGAACTATGTGAGACATATGAAATGATTACTCATATTAACACACCAGCGGTATAACAATTATTTATAGGTACGTAACAAGCAATATTTAACAGACTAATTAAAATTTACGATAAAATCATGACGATTGTTAATTTTCAATTGATATATAAGCTATACCTACCTAGTTACGTATGTGTAGGTAACTAGGTACTTACCAACACAATCTCACGCCCTACCTACGTTACAAAAACGATCACGAGACGTGTTGTCTAACTTGTATTATATATTTACAAACTAGTATTGTGTACATACAACAATATAATATCACCGTTATGGAACAACAAGCGTTGTACTTCAATTGTTTTTTTTTTTAAACAACTTGTTTTTTTTGTCTTACTGTTTTATTAAAAAAATTGCGATATTTTAATTTATTTTATGCTTACATAACTTACAGTTCAAAAAGTAATTATTTGTAAAAAAACGAAACCTAATTTGACCATCGATTATGCAGTGATTATGTTACTGGTTTCATGAATGGTTGCATGAATTGAATGTTAGTTAACGTTTTTTTAAATTACTAATGTGACAGAACTTAGAAATAATAATATAAATAATTAATTAAACGAACAAAACTAAGGAATGACCTGGTTCTAGCGACAATTACTTCGTTCATTGGACGAACGTGTCATTAATCGAAAACAAAATTATTACATAATAAAAAATCTGTTGCTTCAGAATGTTTTGCTAGTAAATAAAAAAGTTCCAGTTGTTGGCGTAACTTCGTCGATCTTTAAGTTATATAATTATACACTTAGATGTTTTACAAGACAGTCTACAACATCCAAATAATACGCCACTACTAGGTACAAGGACGAGGAAGAGGCAACGCGCTTGGAGGTCTCCGGTTGTGTTCCGTTGAAGATCCCTGAGACTTCCAAGAAGCGCTGAGGACAGCCACCGGGGGGGGGGTTTAGTGCGTTAAGAATCCCACATAACCCCGTGCCGCTCTCACGGCACAGGGTACCTTTTGAAGCTTCCCCCTCGTCAAAAAAAAGGAACAAGGACGAGAAGATGCATACTGATACTAATTCCGAAACTGTTCATAAGTTTTTAACCGACTTCAAAAAAGGAGCTTCTTAATTCGTCTGTATTTTTTCTGAATGCGACTTTAGCTGTTGGTCTGGAAAGGATGGGGCCTATTTATGTCTGCGCTTTGGCAGTTATGTCGTTTTTACGGCAAAATCTAAATTGATTTTAGCATTATGTCTCTATGTCTGGAAATGTTGAATGGCCCATGTGGCATCTAATAACAGAACCTTCGAATGAACCTGGACGAAACCAAATATTCTATTTAAGATTAAGCCTATTTTAAAGGTGATAGAACTTTTCGCAGTTGAAATGCCTCGTTTCTATCTAGCATGTTAGAGAACGAGCTATCTTGTGTCACGCCCTTCCAGATTAGATCTGGAATGAGGAAATTTAGATAAGAACCAATGTTATCCATGTAGCACTGAAGGTTAGTAATAGGTACTAAAAATACTGTTTGTGGTCCGATTTCTGCGGCGCCACCGCATCACCTTTTTCTGCTTAACAGCTACAGTGGTAAGCGCTGCTGGTAGAACGGTGTGGTAAGGGATACATTATTATTACTTCTGAAGCGTTCCCAGTAGGTTCTCAGGGGCAACGCATTTGCGACCGTCTTCTGGTGGAATTCCATGTACTTATGTGTTATTACATAAGTACATGGGCAGCAGTAGCCATTTACCATCACGTGGACCGTTAGCTCGTTTGTTACTTCGAACAGACAGAAACGAAAGTAATACTATACATAATAATGCATTATTTTTCTTCTGTTACAATAATAATATCTGCAGGTTAAGCAAAAAATATAATAGAAATATAATAGATATGCACATATTTATGAGCTCATATACATGCGTACACACACACAAAACTACACTAAAATATGTATGTATTCTTGCAAGACTGACAAGCCTATTCGAATTCCGACCGGATGCCTACGCTATTTTGCCATCACATTTTTACGTAGAAAGTATAAGTGAATGGATAAGACCTTCGGACCCATTACCTCGTCCATAATAATTACAATTCACGTAACGTTTTTTATGCGTGACACCAAGTGGGATTACTTTTATGATTCTCTTGATTAATTGTGTTTAAATGATTAAAAAAAATTTGGATTTTTAAAGTCACTAACTTAAATATTATTTGATACAACATAAGAAAGTATGTTCTATATAATCTATTTATACTGATAAAATGTTACACAAGTTCTACAAGTTCTACACACGCTCTATACGCTTCAATGAATAATTTTAAGGGTCGGTTATGTATAATTTAGCATACCCATACAAATAGGTGCACGTCGCCAATGCAGCTAAATCGCAGCGATTAAACATTCGTGGGTGTAATTCGGTCGCCAAGGTCACAAAACCTTCAATCAAGACTAATCGTGAGGGAACGATTCTAAAAATGCATTAATACTCTTCGGCACCACTAAGTTTCTCACTCAAAACATGTTGTCGTACCATTACTCCTACTGCGGGGCACGGGTCTCCTCTCAGAGTGAGAGAGGGGTTTAAGCTATAGCCCATTGCGCAGATTGAGAGGCACAGTTTCAACCACTAGAATAACTCGGCCATTGGATGACGTAGTCTGCACACAGACCTCTAATGTTGTGATATTGTTTTGTCTATTTCTGAGCATTGATTTTTATTATACAATAACGAGCATGATGTTTCAAGTTTATTCAAGTTTATTTTCGATCTGGGTTTACTGTTGCCCATCTAAACAAGCATAAACTTATTCTGCACGCGATCCAAACAATAAAATTAATTATTATTTGAATTAAGCGAATAATTCTTTTGGAATAATAGCTAGTGAAATGAGTCTTTAGTTAAACAAATTCTTTAGACCATCTTGTCTGTTAACAATAAGATATTATGTGCTATGAATAACTTAGAGACGTCGTTAATCCAATATGGCAGACGTTCCAAGACGATAAATCAATTATTTTTATGCACTCTCATGATATGGATATCAATTTTACCTAATCAATGAGACAGAAAAATGACATTACTGAAAATCTTTAATATAAATTTATATATTTTTTTTTCAATGTAACGAAGCTTTTCAGTCTCACTCTTTTATCAATTAATAAAGCAAACTAAGTACGAAAATAGTATCTATGGTTTTGTAACCGGCGAGTTGGTGAAAGTTTTTAAAACATGTCATAATACTTGTCGCATGCATGTTCCTGCCGTGGCCATGTTTATTAAAAACTAGTTTCTATTTATCTAGTACGTTTGCTCAATGTTTGTCTTGTCGCGACTTTCCCTGGTTGAAAGGAATAAATTATACGAAACAAACAGCATATTTGTGTTCAGAACTTATTATAATGTTTTTTGATTGTATATATTTACGCTGCGGTGTGCTGCGGAGAACAGTTTTCATTCATTATAAAATATCTCATTAGAATAATTGAATGTGAAGGCGGTAGAACTGCCACTCCTATTTCTGCCTAATAGTAAGTGTTAAGCGCTGCTGTATGCTGTTTTAAAGGGTGTGGTAGGGTAAACTTACTTATCCGAGGCGTTCCAACTTGGTCCTCAGGAGTAGCAATGTACCTGTGGTCGATATCATACGACTCTAATCTTTTCTGGGGTTGATTACGTACGTCCATGGGCGGCAGTAGCCACGTACCATCAGGTGGACAGCACGCTCGTTTGATACTTCAATACAATTAATGATGTATTATTATATTGGTCAATTGGTAAAAGAATTAGAAAATACCTACACGTTTCTTAGAAATTTTGAAATACATATGTACATATGTTTAGACGGATATAAACAGGTATTTTGTACGATACTTACGTATACGCAAGTACTTTATTAAGCGCTCAATTGGACCTACTTATGCAAACAGGAACCAATCCACACACATGCCAAAATCATTAAAAAGGTTGATGATTTTCAACAATATTATATTTGTGTACATAGAACAAATTATTTTGTCCAATATTATAAATAGATTTTATTAAAAATAACCAAAAATTTTTCAGAATACTAAATTTTGATAAAAATGGTTTATTCTCAAAACTGTTTTGCATAAGTAAGTCCAATTATTACCACTATTAAGCACAAAGTATAACTGTATACCGCTATCTAACTTTGTGGAAGTATAATGAGGGTGATAATAAATATATAAATACATTTATTGTTTTTAACCGACTTCACAAAAGGAGAGGTTCCTCATTATGTGGTCGAATTCTATAGTTCGACTCCTCTGAGACGACGGAAATGCTTTTTTCTGCTTTTAAACAGCAGTGTTAAGCGCTGCTGAGTTCTTTTGTGAAGGGTGTACGAGAGGCTTTCCAACTTGGTTCTTGGGGATAGCAACGCAACTGTGTATTAGGTAGGAACTTAATCTTATATGAGGTTGATTACAGATGTACATAGGCAGCTGCCACTTGTGGAACACATGTTCGTTTATTACTCGTATAATATAAAAAAAAACTATTGTATGTTTTTTTTGTTAAAAAATAATAAAAATGGCATAAATGTTATCGTAAAAATAAGTGACTATAGTTCAGTGACAACAGGGCCGTCTCATGGTGCCCCGGGGCCTTTGGGCGCTTAAGAACGTAAAATAAAATAATTATTAATAAACCTTTTTAATAATGAAAATATTTATTTTCAATTACTCAATTCATTGTTCATAATATTGTCATTGTTTTAAGAAAAAAAATCGTTCGTTTGTTTGCTTTATTTTGTTGTGTTTTGTAATTTATTTTAGTATGTTTTTCGTTTTTAATATTTGTAATGAGTGTATTTATTTAATATATGAGTGTATTTTTGGATTTTACAAAATTTTCTCTACTTTTTTGTGTAAAAGTACTTATATGTATATTGTCGTTTCGCGATCGCCGTGCGGTCCGGACCCTTGTCAACAGAGCAGAACAGAACAGAGCGACATCTATAACTAACTACAAATAAGACATGTCATCTTTTTAATGTTAATTGATTGGTTTGTACGTGATTGATTGGTACGTAAATATTACGTTAGCATTATTTTGTATGACTTACCGCATCCTCTACACCAGCACACAGCGGCGCGACCATTGCCACTATAAGGCAACAAAGGTAAACACGAAGAGTATTGCTGCCTTCGTTGTACCTTTCACCAGCTTTAAATTTATTTTAGTTGTTCCAATCTCAGCGGAGGTCATTCGTATTACGCGCATTTAATGAAGTGCTTTGACATTTGAATCCGATTTTACGACCAAAGTTAATAGGATGCGTATTATTATTGTGATAAGCTAAACATAGACGCGACGATAACGTGACGCATTTTATTGCGAGATGTCTCAAGTGTCGACGTATTTGTGACATCATCACTGTGATGATTCGGAAAAGCCAAGCAGCCCCGCACATGCGTGGTTTCCTAGTCTCCTCGCGGCGCGTCACGTCTCATGAACGCGAGCTCGGCCGGCTCGGGGCTCAGATGACGCGCAGCGGGCGTCGAGTGCGGAAGGGCTTTTTTGTGACAAACTTTCCTAATATTTATAAGTGACGTGCTCGGATATTTTACTGTCGGTGATTTGAAAACATTAATTGAATAGTGACACGGGACGGATTGTCGATCGACGATTTTTAGCTGTTTTTCGATTGTCTCATATGTTCGCACGGTCGCGTTGTTTTTGTGTTTAATGTGCTGTGTTTTTACGTCGGGAGTAATTTGCATGGTAATCAGGTAGTACCTACATAATTAAGCTTGATTATCACAGGACGTAGAGAGTGCCAAGTTGTACGTCGGTAATTTGACAACTACTTACAACCAAAAAGTAGTGAAAATGTAAATAAAGCTTAATATTATCAACTACCGATTGTTTATAAAATATCTACATATTTCAACATTATAAGTACGTAATAACTTATTATATTATAACAATTTTTCAGTTTATGATTTTATTTTAAATATTAGGTTCCTGAATCGTTTCGTATGTACCAATCTCATACGGTAATTTACTCATGCGTAACAATCTACTTGTATATGAAATACATACTCACTACACAGCAGTTAGTCATTTCTCGATTTTTAACATTACATTCATAATATTTTACTGATGTACCATTGATAATAATGAATAGTATGCGGAAACATTCTATAAATTCAGTTTTATGAGAACTTTGGACTTGTAGACACAGTTAAGCCAATACGCTTAAAAATAATTGTTAGGTATACTCAGACCCGTCTTAAGTTATGCCGGGGCCCTCTGGTACACAGGAATTTGGGGCTCCTTTGGATAGTAATAGGTTTATAAAAACCTTTTTAACAAAAAATATTTATTTTTTACTTTGTTGAATGCACTTGCTATTGTTATTGTTTTAAAAAAAATATTCGTTGTTTTAACTTTATTTTTTATGTAGTTAATGAAGATTTATTTTTATTTGATTATTTCATTTATTTTAAATATTTATTTTTTGTTAAATACATTGATATCCAATTTGCGTACAAGGTGTGCACTTTAGGATTTTACACAAAGGTTTTTGGGATATAAAGTATATTTTTAAGCAATTCAGTTAGATGTTTTAGTTTAAACAGGAATTTAGCGTCTGAATACTTTAGAATAATATGCTTCGCTTCAATAATTTCATTATAGGTATACTGGACTATACAACACAACACAATAGACTTCCTAACTATCTACAGGTACATAGATAAATTATTAGCTTACGGATGGATTTATTTGGTGTAAGTATTATTCGTAGTCTATAGTATTTTATTTTATGTGGCAGGCTTCGGTCTCCTTTCAAACTGAAAATACGTTGGTCAGCGCAGTTATAGACGTTCAACATCTTTCAAAATATTCGTTTATTTACAAATTATTTCGGATAGGTAGAGTACACACACATACATATATACAATACTTGAGTACACAGGTACGTTACTTGATGTCAATTTAAAAATAATTACGAGTATTAGACTAAGGTACGTGAAAAAGTAGCCTACATCACTCCTGTTAAATATTTTATCTTCATATGAAAGTCAGTTCGGGTGTTTCAAATATTAAACAATAAAATAGATTAAAAATCCGCTTTACATGAGCACATTAAGAGCTTTATAATGACACTTTTTTCTCGAATTACGACGATTTTTTTTACAAAAAATAAAGAAATGATAAAAACATTTTAACTAATAAAGCCCGTTATTTTAGAAAGCTATATATTCCAAGATATATCTCTGTACTAATGAATATTTAATTAAGTTTTAAACTTTGTATTCGATTTTTGAATCAACCTTGATACCTGTTTTATTTCGTTTTCTCTAATAAATGACTTCTATAGAAAATAATTTAATATGCCGCAAAGATGTTATTTACATGATGTACTCGTATGTAGTACAAAAACTTACCTTTTCTTTTTAATTTGGGACCACGTACCTACCTGAAGTCCTCGGTCAGGTAGCATAATATGAAAAAATAAGTATGTATAAAACACCTGCCGTGTATTTTGACGAACACCGGCACACCACCTGTCGTCGATCGGCTAAATCTCATTATTGTTGGAAAGATCAAAGATCGTGGTTTTGGGCAGATAAGAAACCTTGCAACTGTCGCGCCAGGTGCCACATAAACTTGTTTTTGTGAACTCGAACCCGTATCATATGTTACAAAAAATGTTAAAGTCGTACATAGTTGTTACGTGGCAGATTTGAATTTAAAATCTATACCATAGATTTTAGGTGATTTCTAATATCGTAATACGTAATCAAACAACTTTGATGCTTGTATATGTATGTAGTATTATATTATATACCTACTTATTGCATTGTAATACAAAGACATGCTTCTTATCGTTTTTTAAAGGTGGCACAACTCTTTGTAGTTCGACTCCGGCGGCCCCACC
>DWRA01003047.1:0-12734 GCA_018250295.1 Spathilepia clonius
GAGGTATTCCAACTTAGTCGTAGGAATCTGATCGTATCTGGGGTGGATTGCAAATGTCCATGGGTAGCAGTTGCCACTTACCATCAGGTGGACGGCATGCTCGTTTGCTACTCCATTATATAATAGTAATAACAAAATTTACCGTTAAGGAAATTAAGAGCAATGTGTTGCAAAAATACTTAAGTTGGTTAAATTAGACATAAGACAGAAAACAATAAAACAAACAAGTGTGACGGGCGATCAATAAATATAAACTAAAAAAATAATCTTAAATAAATATAATATAACAGTAATCGAATAGAGTAAAGTTAAGTGAAGTCTAACGTTCAAAACATATCAAGTTTACATTGAGATACGAACAGGATATAGAACAAGGGAACAACAACAACAACAACCTGAAGCCGATTAAAGATGTGTTGCTACTTCTGTTGACTAACAAGTCCCCCTCATTAGGAAGGCAGCCGACATCCACACCTCTTGATAAAGACGCAGAATTGCTTCATGTTACAATTAGGCGTGATGATGGTATCTTCCCGGTTGAACCATGCTAGTTCTACTACATTTAAATTTATATGCGTAATACGTATAAACATCTAAACGTCTTTTCAGCTGCTAATACTACAGCATTTATTGGTGGGATAGCCACCATCTTCACCACGGGTTTCTGGGATTTCGCCATCGCCCGCTTCATTGTCGGTGCCTCCTATGACAGTGTCTTTATGATGATGTATATTTTAGGTAAGAGTTATGTAAACTTATTGCATTTTCGTACTTTTCTGGTACCCATATTTCACCTGCTCTGATCTTAACCTGCGAATGTTTTGCTATTTGGTTATATACAATTACCACTATAATCGTTAATGATTTTAAAAAATAAGTAAAACGAAATTGTCCTATACATACAGATTATGAATTAACACCAAACTATACGTGCAAAACACCACTTGCTAAAAAATAAAGCGCTACAGAAATCCGATGAAATCTGTATATAATCCAAATCAATGCAATTAATTTGATTGTAGATGTAGTTTTTAGTGTGTAGTTAGTTAAGTTACACTCGTAAAATGGCTTTGACTAAAACATTGGTAATTTTTATTCACACAGTGCTAGAGTACGTGGGTCCAAGTTACAGGACCCTCGTGGGCAACCTGCCCATAGCGATATTCTTCGGCGGTGCCTGCGTCCTCCTACCCTGGATTGCGCTATGGATCTCCGACTGGAGGAAGCTACTCTGGGTCACCACCCTGCCCATGGTCATTAACGTCTTAGTCCCATTTGTGGTGCCTGAAAGTGCTAGGTAAGACGCACTAGTATATCCCACCAAATCCATTAGAATTTTAAAGCTATATAGATTAATTAAATGTGTATTAAACGTAGGGTGAAAACTGTGAATTCAATTTGTAATAATATTAACTATGGTCACTCTATGATCATTCTACAAAAAATTACGCTAACTAATAACTAATTTTACTATGATTATTGCAGATGGTACACCTCAAAGGGTCGTACAAATGAAGCAGTGAAAGTATTGAAAAGGTTTGAGAAGATTAATGGCACAAAAATTCCACAAGATGTATTGGATGAGTTTATTGTAAGTATATCTAAAAACATATTGACACCAATGCAATGTTATACCCACATAAAACGAAACTGTCCGAAAAAATTATAAAAAAGTGACAATCTTAGGTTACAGATAAGAGCCTCCAGCTAAATATATAAATAGTCGCCCCTACGATTTTTGAATGTTCCCTTCGATCTCTCTGGTCTCACATCATCAGGTTCTGATTTCCTTATAATGGGGCCACCTTTGATATATCTTTATCTAACAAAAAATCATCAAAATCGGTTCATAAACGACGAAGTTATCCGCAAACAAATATAAAATATATATACAGTCAAATTAAGACACCTCCTCCTTTTTTGAAGTATACTACTAAAAACTATACTATACTATACTAAAAACTATATTACGCTTTTGGTTAAAGTTATTTTATTAGTGTCAATGTTATGTTACATAATACGTTTTATTTTTTACTAGGTAACATCAAACCAAACGCGACAATCAAACGAGTCTATTATGTCGTTATTCAAAAGTGGTCCAATCCGTACCATGCTCATCTACATGGTGGTGCTGTACATGGCCTGCGCGATTATCTTCGACGCTCTCGTGAGGATGTCGGAGGACCTCGGCATCGACTTCTTCGTCACGTTCACCCTGACCTCCTTCACTGAGATTCCCTCCATCACTTTGTTGGCGTTCGTTCTCGACAGGTATAATGCTGTATACTTTACGTACATACGGTTTTACTGATTCTTCGTCTGTGATTCAAACAAATTCCGTTCGTTGTTTGATTCATACTTTTTTGTTTGGTCTGTTAATTTCTTAAAATGGGAATAATGCCAAAAATAAATTTACAAAAATATTTTAGACAGCTGGACTTATATTAAATTGTATATAATATTAGAGAATTTTAGCCAAAGTTAAGCTTACGTTTCATTCTTCATTAACCATTTCTTCTGCAGATGGGGACGAAGAAACATGGCGTTTGTGCCAATTTCAGTAGGCGGTTCATTAACGTTGATTGCAGCGTTTGTGCCAAAAGGTAGATATTGTTGATTTCTTATATTTGTTTTATTTTCTATATGTACTTAATTTTGGACTTTTGATCTCGAGTTTGTCGTAAATTGTACAATAGACAGATGTTTTTTTAAGACGTTTATATGTCATATTAGCTACACCGGTTACCTTGGAACATTTTCAAATAGGTTTGAGAGCTTTAGTAATTAAATTTATAAGTATACGGCATCTAACTGTTGTTTAATAATTTGTTGTTCTTTAGAAAATATGCCCAGACTCTTTAATTTTATATATGTTACATAAAATAAAAGTATATTTTTAGGTATACCGCAAACCGCTCTGGCAGTGATAGCGCGGTTCTTCGTCAACATGTCGTACAGCGCGGCGATACAGTGGTCCACAGAGATCCTGCCCACCGGCGTGCGCGGCACGGGCTCCTCGCTCATACACGTCAGCGGCTACGTCGCCTGCATTTTGTCGCCTTTCGTTGTTTATTCTGTGAGTATTTGGGATGAGAATGTGGATAATTCTTGCCGCTTTATGTTCTATACCTTACGTTATGACAGTATAATGATCCACAAAGGTTCGGATTCCTTACACGTATCGGTGATTATATATATTGTATTTTGTCGCTATTCGTCTCCTATTTTAATGTATGACTAGGAAAATCGCTGGGAAAGTTAACTGGTAGGAGTAATTCTACAGCACATTAAAAAAGTCGGCGGCACAATGATCCACAACAGTGGAAATTATCAAATTCATGAAAAGTATGCTTCTTTAACGTAATTCTTCTACTAAAATGCTTTTATAATCTGAAAGTTTTTTGTTTTATTCTTCTCCCCTTCAAAACATATACAAAATTGATGTTACTTGATTTCCCAAAACCAATTCTCACTAAATGCCATTTGAATTTAAATGCTGTCTGTTTTATCAGGAGCGTATCTGGCGGCCGCTGCCTCTGGTGATCCTGAGCGCGGTGGCGGCGACCGCGGCCGGCGTCAGCCTGCTCATCCCCGAGACCAATGGCCGCCCAATGGCGCAGACCATTGAAGATGGGGAGAGACTCTTCAGAGAGTACTCGTTATGCGGGTAAGAAATACACGGAAACACAGTGCAAATATAATATAATATGGTATAAGATATCGCACAAAGTCTATGATTAGAAATTAAAAGAATTGAGAAACTGAATTGTGAAATATAAAAAATGCATACATTTCGATAGCGAGAGATATGCATTGTTAAATCAATGATATATTTTTTGACTTCCCACGCTAAAGTTACGTTTAAAGAATACTGTAAATGAACTACTTTGAATAAAATATTTTGGCTTTGATTTATTTTTAATTGATCCAAAAGAATAGGGAAGAAATAACGAAAATAATAAAGTGTTTCTAATTTTCAGAAAACCTGAAAACGGCGACGTTGAGTTACAATATGAAAAGCGGCCAACACTTGATACTTAAACGAAACTTCAAAGACTATTCGTTGGAAAAATGCCAATTTAGGACAATACAAGTGAAGTATACTCATGTCTGTCTGTGGTTTTTATAAAAGTGAAAGTTCTTAGTGAATATGCTAATTTGGTTGTAAAATAAAACTTACACTAGAAGGCAAATTATCTGTCAAACCAGGGGATAAAAAAAATGTACGAGTATAAACAAAAGAATGTAAAAGAGTTCCTAAAATCATGTAGATAAACAACAAAGTTGTTTATTTAAAAAAAAACAATTGTAAAAGTATAGTACCTACTTTTAGGAAATGTAAAAAAATAGGTGTAGAACCGATATATTTTATTATTGTTATTATTTTGATATTTCGCTGACCTATTCCTATAGAACACATTATACGTGTACACAGTACATTGAACGAAGCGATTTCGCCAACTGAACTCGCGACATTTGATTTAGCGATGAAAAATATGAAAATACAGTGTTTTACATCCTATATTATTTTTCTATAAGACATGGTATAGTAAGTACAATACTAAACACCCTACGACAAACTACCCTAGGACAAAAATTTTGTAAATGTAGGTATCCCTTAAAATAGCTAAGGAGGTATAAAATCCTAATTTAAGAAAATCTATTTATTAGAGCATTTTTGTATTATATTTATAAGACGTAGATTTATCATTAATAACATTTATTAATGACAAAGGTACCTTAAATGTTACTTATAAGTATTGTTAAGCTTTAAATAAAACTACTTTAAACAATATCCATCCGTTTTATTATTATTTACAATGATGAAAAATTATTTAAACAACCCCATAACAAGCTTTTTACTTGCGGTTCGATTCTAATATAATGTACCTATAATATAAAATATAATCACAGCTTCTACTTATACCTAATGTTAAGAAAATTATCACTTAAAACGTATTTATTCCTTGTTATTTTTCATTTTTTCTTGTACTGTCTTCTTTCTGAAAAGAAAATAAATGAGATCAGTACTGAATACTTGCAATACCTCCGTCACACTAATTTGTTTAAAACGGGTCTTGAAGGAATGCCAAGGAGTAGCAGCGCTGATGCAGTCAACCTCAAGTGAGACTCCAAACATTAAACATAGGTGATAGCAGACACTGGTGTTGGAATTGATAACCCACCTTCAGTATACCTGACTGCTTTACTTACATGAAATAATTAAAAAATCAAATTAAGTAAGATCATACCTTCCAAAGCGAAATCTGCTCTTCGCTAATTCTAACCAGTCTTCCATCGTCTGTGGCATTCGTTTACCCATGGTCTCCGGCAGTAAGAGCGCCACAGATCCGCCGAGGACAGCCACTAACGCTATTAAAATGAGTGAGAGACCTTCCCACGCTCGATCCTGCAATTAAAGGAGTTGGTATCATGTCAGGAACTAGAAAAATAAATAAGGAGTGTAGTCATTATTTAAGAATTTAGAAGTTACTTCTTTAAGTGTTAGTACTTGAGGAGTTACGATTTTAGGAATCACGACTTTAAGAATTAGGATTTTAGGTGTGTACGGTACTTAATGGTAATAGCATACATGAGTCGTACCTACATATAATTAATAGCTACCTACCTACCTATATACCCACATATATTAATCATTTTGAAATTAGTAGATCGTGGACGACCTGAGGTAGGATTCTAATCTTATCTGAAATGGATTAAAAATGTCCATGAGCAGCAGTTGCCACTTACCATCAGGTAGACTGCATGCTCGTTTGCTACTCCATCATATAAAAATACGAATTTGTTGCCTCCCCCAGCTGTGAGTAGAGACTCATGCCAGAAGATAAACATAAAAATGGATAGCAAATAACCATTGTTAAAAAGTTAATATGACACTACAATATACACAAGTAATTTTATTCATAAAGACATTTACATACAACTTATTTCCGACGGGCTAAAAGTATGAATAAAAAAAGAAAAATGACAAAATTACAACAGAAGACAAATTATCCAGAGAGATGAGGAAGCAGCAAAAACATACCGAGTATACAACAAACGGCGAGATCATCTTAGCCGCGTACGCGCTGATGTGGACGAAGGAGGCGCCGGACGCGCGCAGCGGCGTCGCCATCAGCTCCGGCGTCCACTGGATGATGGTCGCGTACGACATGTTGTTGAAGAAGCGCGCAGACACCGCCAGCACCACGGACACCACACCTGCGGAAAGTTATATCAAGATAACCATCAGATGCTCGAACCATCCACTGAGTAGGATAATTGAAAGTGGTAGAGACCTTTGTTCGTCCACAGAGGCACTATCGCCATACTTATTGCTACCTCATAACAGCAGTGTTAATAGCTGTTGTATTCTGGTTTGAAGTGTATGGTCAGGGAAACATATTTAACCTAGGGATTCTAGCTTAATGCAAGTAGTAATGCACCTCTAGCCGATCTCAGATAGGAATTTAATCTAATCTAATGCTGCTCAACTGCAGGACTAGATAGATACAGATGAGAAAATAAAGTTGTTATAATTACCTCTTGGCACAAAAGCACCCACGAACGCCAAAACCCCTGCTATCATCATAGGAAGACATACCATCCAGCGTCGTCCAAACCTGTCAATTAGATAAAATAATACAACCAGCACTTATGTAGTATTTATGCATGGAATTCGTTACTCTATATCATGTTTTTTCATATATCAACGGTTTGCTATTAAATGCAACTTATGTTGGAATTGTACTGACTTAATTAAAGCGTTTGATACTGTTATAATGTAACTAGATTTAGCCCGGTCGCTCCCGCACCATGTTATGTGAACATTATTTACATTGTGATCGCCTGTATCTCTATCAAAACTAGCTAATCCACAAGTGAAGTCTAAGTGCTACTTCTTTAATATTCTATGCCATATTTGGTAAGGCTGCGTATTCATAATATCCTAACTTTATTCCGATGTTACAATTATATTACCTGTCAAGCATGAAAACAAGCAAGCCCACAGCAGGGGCCTCTGTAGCTGAAGTCATAGTGAATGTTATGAAGAAGTCCATTCCCAGGCTCTCCGATAATCGAACAAGACCGTCGAAAACCAGAGCCACAGCCATGAAGGATAGGACTAACATAATAACAATGACACTCAAGGTCGATTTCTTGAACACTACGAAAATACTCTGTTGGTCTTCCTGTGTATTCTCTGCGACTTGCTGGAATAATAAATTCAACATGATGATAATGACCAAAAATATTTATATAATAAATATGACGATCACATATTAATTCGATTCCAGAGGCACAATCTATTATAGCAGGTTTAAGCGTTGCTATGTTCTGGACTAACGGGTGTGGTAAGGAAGACATAATACTTATCCGAGTCATTCTAACTGAAATAAATGCTAATCATGGACAATACGCAAAAACGCATCTATGGGCGACCTATGATAGGACTCCGTTATATTTATTTCTGCCTTATAAGTAACATCAGTGTTAAACGCTATTGTATTTTCAAAGTTTTTTTAAGGTAAAGACTAACGTGGTCCACATAGAGTATTTGTACCCAAACTCAGGTGGACTTGTTCTATTTAGCTTAGATTACGTATGTCTATGACCGGTAGTCATGTTAGCAAGGTAGACAGATACATTAATTACAAACATATATTCCACTATCAAATAAACAAACTTACAACAAATTCTTTTACAACTTCATCTGGTATTTTTGTTCGATTAACTTTCTCGAATCGTCGTAAAATTTTTACTGCGTCGTCTATTCTGCCTTTGGTCACTAACCATCTGAAATCAATAGGTATCATGTAGTTTGGTCATAAAATTGTAAAAAAATACCCCCGCTGTAGACGCTAGCTGAGTTACATATGATATCACCATACTCCAAGAGTGGAAACGCATCTGCGATCGGCTTCAGACCTTTTTTTTATGTGGAGTTGATCACAGATTTGTATGAACAGTTGCGACAACTTACCATCAGGTGGACTACATACTCGTTTGCTACTTCAGTCTTACAAAAATTAGAAAAAATGTGATACGGTCAGTAGTATGAATAATGAAAACAATAAGATATACCTAATACTACGATTTCTGATGCTGGTACTCACCTCGCACTTTCAGGTACTAAAAACGGCGTTAATAATACTAAAAGCATCGGTGACGAAACAATCAACATCAGCTTCCTCCAATCTGAGATCCAAAGAGTTATCCATGGCAGTATCACGGAACCTCCACCGAAGTAAAGAGCGACTGACATATTCGCCACCCACGTACGATGTTGAGTTCCCACATACTCCAATACTGAAATAGACACACGGTTTTTGATATAACCGAAACAAATAAACAATGAATGTACATAATATCCAGATGAGCCTATAAAATTCACAATAAAGTAACTGTTATCTTAAAAAATAAATATATTTTATTAGAGCTTTTTAATTTTTATTTCTGCAATTATATCCATATAAACGATACGGATAAGCTTAACGATACAGTTATAGTACTCATGTGACTGAGTCACGTTTATGTCCAATTATCCATATTATCAAATTTATGAAACTTGTGCAGAAATTATAGGGTGCAATCGAGTAGGAGATTAACAGTTAACTGCCCCACATGAATCCTTATAATAGAACTAGTTAAATTTAATCCCAGCCAACTGCTAACCTCTACATAAATAAGGAGGAGAAATGCGACTATGAATATTCAGTAACATATAGTCTAAAGAATGACAAAGCCCAATGTTGTTCTTAAGAGCAATCTATCTACTTTTGTAGTTCAACTCCAGAGACCCTACCACCACACTTATTTCTAAGGTAGACTCTTAACCGAGACATTCCAACATAGTTCACGGATAGCGACACAAATGTGACCGAATATTTGTATGCGTAGGCTTCTAATGGGTTTGGGATTCATGAGGTGAACTCCACGCTCATTTGCTCCTTCTATATTAAGTATAAAGAAATACATACTGTAAATTATGGTTGGAATAAACTGCGACACCCCTGATTACTCGTCATTGCCCTTGCGTACGTAATAAGCAGTAAGTACACCTTATGACTACAAGAATTTCTAAGGACAATATTAAGTCTTACCCAAAATGTACATCATGAGAAAGCAGCTATCGCATGACATGCCGCTAATGAATCGACAAAGGCAGAAATCCCAAAACGTGGTCGTGTAAATAGTAGCTACGCCACCAGCACAACCGAGAATATTCGCCACTGAAACCATAGAAATTCATTAGTAAAAATTCCCAATGTAATTAAAAATAGGTAAAAAAATTGTAAATATCATTATATCTGTTAAAACGCATAGTAAGATTCAATATTGTCAAATTACCAACAAGAGCAGGAACACGCCCATATTTGTCAGCTAAAGTGCCGCATAAGACACCTCCTACGATAGCTCCAAAAAAGTTAATGGTCTGTGCCCATGGTATAAGGTATGCATTATCGCACACCCATTCACGCTGTAGAGAAATATTAAGTTTATATCAGTTTAACTAATTTTACTATTTAAACATCATAACTTATTTAATCCATTTTTCATTCAAATCATCCATCAATTTCTTACACGCTGTATAAATATATTTTTTTATCATTTGCCAGCAATATTTAATAAAGTTTTTGAAAAATCTTTTTTAAAAACATTTATGACGGGATAAAAGACATGAGTCATTTGTAAAACAAAATGTTTAACACTTTCTTAGGTCTCTCTTGCGTTTTAATCACCAATTTGATAAATTGTTTCTTCATTGTGAACTTATTTTAAGTTATACTATAGTATATTTTCATCATCCCTTACCTCACTTACAACAGTTGCATACGGAATGTCGTCAAACAGAAATTCCCAACCATTTCGGCACGGTATGGTCGGAGTTCCTGGGTCAGGTGGCATCATGGTTGCCAGTACCTCAGTCCAATTTGCATCATACATAGCACACCGATCGTAATTTCCCTCTGCAGCACCAGGAATAGATAAAAATCTCCTGAAAGGCATTTATAGAGTTTGGATAATGTCAAGACATTGATCGACGGACTCTTGGAACTAATTATCACTAACTACTATAATTTTATTACTTCTTCATCATCTACATTAATTCATCGTCACAAGGCACTGTGCCTATGACTCCTTTGACATTGGCAACTAAATCTCTAGTGTAACAATTGAATACAAACTAGAGTCAAATATGGGAAAGTAAAAAAAAACGACTTAAAAGTTGTCTCTACTGTCATTGTATGTGTGGTCGTATGCGTGGTTGGGAGTGGAACTTCGGACCCCTCGATTGAGAGGCCGAGTTTCAAACACTAGGCTATCACTGTTTTAGTATACAATGTTTAGAACGCAGATATCGTCCGTTACACGATCGCACAGACAAGAGTCGTGTCTGTCAAAGTATTCTATAGAAAAATATGATTTTGTCTGAGACGACACGTTCCTATAAATATTAACGACCATAAATATTAACTGCGTCTTAAGATTCCCATCATAGACATAATATTATTCTCGTTATATTTACGTCAGTTAGATTAAACTTATAACGTAATCAACAATTTATCATCAATAAATCGTCTAATAAAAATTGTATTACTTAATAAGCCATTTAAATTGGATTAAAACGAAGATAAGAAAATTTATCTAAACGTAGTAAAACGTGCACATCCCCGCAACTTGCGTAGATCGCGTTGTGCAAAGTTGAGTAATATTAAGTGCGGTCAGGTGTTTAATCGATAACCACTATCTGTAAAGTGTATTTTATTTATTTATTTATTATAATTCAAACTACATCTAAAATTACAGGGTGTACCAATTCGATAGAATGGTAACAAAAAAGAACGAATGAAATAAAGAAGAAAAAATAACATCGTAGACGTTTCCATACTTTGAAGGGTGTCTTAAGCCATCGTTCACATTTGTTGTAGCAGTCGTTAAAGGTCTGATGCCTTATAAACGGTTTTAAAACGCCTGACTCAAGTTGGCCACAAACCTTAATTCTACGGAAAGTCCTTCCAACTCCGGCACTCGGCACCAATGTTCTTGAGGAGTTGCCGTCAAAAACATCTGCACGAGATATACCCACGCCCATGCTAGTCCAAAAGGCATAGTTCCCACGAAAAGCAGGCGTTGGTACAGGCCCATATCGCCGACATGCTTGATCACTTTTTCCAAAACTGAACTTAGCTCTTTAGTTTCGGTGTATTGACTCTCCTAGAAAAGTAATAAACAAATGAAACCTGATGTATAAGTTGATTACCAACATCTTGCAATATATATACAATTTAAATAAACCATTTCAAATTTAAATTTGACAGAATTTCTAGACGTCCATAATTTAAATATAATGCAAGACATATGGACACTTTAAGTAAATATATTTTGTTTAACTTAGATGACATGAATTATATTTATCAATAGTATGTGTCTGCAAAGGCATTAAAATAAAATAAAAGTTAGAAAATTATAACAGACATACGTAATCGTAAGTGAAATCTTGAGAGCGAAACAAGATTGAGAGCATGGAAACTATAGTTGATTAAATTTTATTTTGTAGAAAACAAAATTAAACTATAAATAAAAGAAGCTGTACTTCGGTTTAACAGACTGTAACATAAACTGAAAGTCTAAATACCCGCATTAAGTTACAACAGGAGGAATACAATTGCAAGTTATAAACTGAAATGCAATTAGTGCGTTCTAATCTAAATAATTCTGTTCTTAATGTTGTTTCGGTGTTTTTAGTGCGTTACTTTTTTGCAGTAGGTTTTTGATATTTTTAATTATTTATTTTGTTTTTAATTAAATGTATCGACTATGTTTTTCTACTTACCACCTTTTTCTCTTTATTTGTATTACTATCCATATTAACAATAAGTTTTAATCAGCGTATTGACCACTACAATGTTCTTCGTGCAATAACGTATTTCAAACAAAAAGCTCTATATTATTACGATATAACTCGAAAGTTTTATCACATATTCATTTTATCTATAAGTAATAGAGATTTGTTTGTCCTTAATAATAGTTCGTTTTCGTAACATACGGTACAAGAAAAAGATATATTTACTACAATTTCGTAAAAAAATGTGATTTTATATTAGATGTGTTAGATATATCATTTATGTTCCTACTGTTTGGAATCACACTTTTAATGCATAAATTAACACTGCTAATAGTAATGATATCCGAAGTCCAGAAATGTATTTACAAAAACATGTGTTTTAATTCAGTTCCTGACTTTTTTAATCGATTTTTAAATCTAAAGGTTAGGCTGTATGTATTTTTTTTATTATTCATTGGCATATACTCCAAACATATTTCAAGAAAATTTCAACTAGGTTACCTGATAAACTCCAAAAGTTATATTAGATATGTATATGTTTAATAGCAAGAATTAATCGACAAACATGTAGACAAGCCTTTATACAAAGAACTTCAAAAACGAATATACAAAATGATAGACGAATCGAGTAACTAAACTAATGTTTTCAGCAAAACCGTCATCACATAAACATTATGGCAATAGATAATTCTTATAATACATAATATTTCGATAAATGGATTATATTGATCCTTAGATTGTACTAAACGTGTTGTTAAACATAATTGCGCCACCATTACTCGTGTTACGGGTATCGTGGACGCTCACGCAAAAACAAATAAACAAACATACAAGTTATAAAAGAAAAGTAAAGTCATTACTTATTTACACACGGGCATACGCT
>DWRA01003048.1:0-12731 GCA_018250295.1 Spathilepia clonius
ATGCGTTGCTACCCCTGAGGACTAAGTTGGCATGCCTCGTTAAGTTTATCTCCCTTACCACACCCTTCAAACCAGAAAACAGCAGCGCTTAACACTGCTGTCATTAGGCAGAAATAACTTTGGCGGTGGTGCTCCCGGAGTCGAACTACAAAGGGTTCTACCATATTTAAACGGTTTGTTTACCTATACCTATACTCTGAAGATAGTACTCGTTTTTTAATCGTATTGATTAACGAGTTTATTCTATTTTCAAGATGTAATTCATAAAAAATATTTTAACTGGTCTAAATAACTATTATTTTAATAGTTGGTTGTATGTTAAAACATATACGAATACTCTAAAACAAAAGGTTCATAAAAGTACACAGTGGTATATATAAACTCTCACGTGGCTAATAAAACGCCCATTTTCTTGGAAAGCGATTGTACTTATCCACTGGAGTTTAAGAAGCGAGTCATACTATACCTACAGTAAAGTGATTCACACGATACCAACTAAACATTCGTAACCCGAGCCGCGTGGGCGGTGGCAAGGTGAATGTGGCTCGTTTACATGGAAATTTGAACTATGGCATCCGAATTGATTGACATGCGCTTCTCGACCGACCCATAGAGCTAACTGTATACAACCGAACTATTCGTATTCACCAACCTCACTGAGAGGCCACAAACCGACCCCCAACACGTTTGTATACTAATCAAATGTTTACCAAACATTCAGCATTCATGACCAACAATAAACCTTTAATTCCACGATGGACGTTATCGTGAAGGGCTATTTTTCCCAATGCAAACAGTTACACCATTATCTGGTGTTTGTGCTTTTGAATATATCCAGTCGATTGGTATCGTACCCATTCTGGGTAAGTGGCCTCGTCCGCCCATAAACGCCTACAACGCGTAGGCTGCCAACGATTGCCACAAAATAGGGCTATTGGCTTTTGTTCATGTTGCCGCAAACTGATATTTAACGTTACTTCGAGCAAATATGATTTAGTTTATTACTTTCAAATGCTGCATTTTCTTGGCCGCGTTCCTGTGTTACCTACGCACGTTGTTTCTCGAATACTTAAGCACACGAACTTGTTAAGATATCGTTTTCAAATTGTATTATGACAACCTATTTGATAGTAGAAAGATACCCTAAATCGGTTCAAGTGCAAGTTTGAATTTCGAACAATAACTACTACATTCTCAATATTTGTTGTAAATAGCCATTAATATTTAGATAGGATTAACATTACATTCCTCGCAACTGCCCGTTGTTTATGTCTATCCAATAGTGTCGCACTGATGAACGCGCATTTCCTATAAAAGTAACTTAGGTTAAGGTCACTACAATAATCAAGTACGGATTGTTGAAATTCACACCTTCAGTACGTATAATATGAAGAATTATCAAATATGAAACCTCTGCATGTTTTCTAATATATGAATTATTATCAAACATTGATGTTGCTAACGCATTGTTATTGAATTCGGACGAAGATATTCAAATATGAATCGTAATAAATATTTATACGCTTAGAATTTTGACCACTGTGTGCTATGCTAACAATTCTATTATGCTTCGTGTAATACTTGACTGGGTGCTAAAGAGAAATACTAAAATTGTTTTTCGTTGTTCCAGTGGGCGTGGTCGGCGGCGGCATGCCGGAGGCCGCCGGCGGCGAGCGGCGGCACGTGCCGCTGTACGGGCGGCTGGTGGCCGAGGAGCAGCTGGCGTCGATGAGCGCGCCGTCGGACATTCAGGTGAGCGCCGCGGCGCGCGACCCGCCCGAGGCTTTCGCCCGCTTCCGCAACCCCGCTAAGGTAAATGATGCACGAGGCAGTTTGCGGCTAACATCCTACAACCCGTTAACACGGTCGGATCGCTCGTACGATCGGTTTGCAGCTTTTTTGATAGTTTAGGGAACCTGTTAGCACCAGAGCGACGTATTCGCTACAGTGCGGATGCGTCTGGGATATGTTGACAAAAATACATGTAATAAAATTAGTACAACATAACGTTGATACAATACTAGATCCATAAAAAACTTAATGAGTAATGACATAAACAGCACCATAAGAAAACTAAGATTTTATAGATTCTAGCAAATTAATATTTTTGATTGATTTTAGATTAATCTACTTAAATAGAGGTGCTTTAGCTGGTTAAGAATCATAGTTAAAATACCTAAATTCTATTTAAAGCCAAAGCCTACGTTTAAAAAGGCATACATAAAAATTGAATACATAACATACAAGTCGATACCTATTCTAATTGTTATATACATTTTGCCCTTGGCGCTGACTTTGTCAGAACGTACACAACCGTAGTTGCTGCCTGTAATACGTTCCTTGGAATTCCCACGAGCATCGTATATGACCAATATTGTTGATTGTGACTTGAAAGTTTCCATTACGTTAAAATAAAACGAATGTCTGTTAGAGTTACAATATCCACTTTTAGGTTAAACTGTGTTTCTACGGAGTAAATTGGATCACAAACCGCGTTCGTCTGAAGGACGTTACAGGACGTTGACGTATCTTTCTAATATTCTTATGACATTCAGTTTAAGTAAGTAGATATTTGCCAGTTCTTCGCACAATTTAATTACGTTGTTTCAAAATGTTAAGTGTTAGTTGTAAATACAGATAATATTACAAATTTTAGTTAAATTTTAAGGATTAAATTGTATAATGACGTACAATTCTCTTAGAATGGTACGAAATGTTGAAGGTGCAAAGGAAATCTATGTCAATGACACAAGTATTTATTTTTGAAATTGATTCATCAATATCGTATATTTTTGCTAATTGTATGATAAGATTTAAAAGGAAAAAAAACATTTAGATTAAATAATTTTATTACATAGAATAAACAAAATTGAAGTGCGACCGTATCAGTAATTTTAAAAATCTATCTGTAAAAAGTCGACGTAAAACGTACTTGACACAAACATATTATCGCCCATTAACCATTTATTTTCATATGCCAAGTTCCCTACCATTGTTTTATTAAAAGGGCTCTTAACAACGCGTGTAGTCAAGCATAATGCAGGAGTAGGTAAATAAATTATCTCTCAAAAGTGCCACTAATTATCTACTAAGTTCTCCTACAGTGGAATGGTTGTGTTCTCGTATTTAGTGAATACGGAGTGCTAACGGTCTATAATGCCCCTCGTCTAGACCGGGTTAATTAATAAATGGGCTCGACTTGAGTTTCCCGCGCGAAAAGATTAGGTTTCTTTCTTAGTCTTGTCGGAGTTAATTTGTATCAATACTAAACTTTGTTACATAATTTGACGTTGAAAGGCATTAATTAATACGTCGCGTATATCGGGATAATCGTCTTCGTAATTGTCATAAACGAGTCGTCTAATTGGAGAAATGTTAATGTAACTATATCTATATTGATTTTCACCTTCGGCGGTAATACAAATACTAATAGGTAAGACCTATTGTCAACAGTATACGTTTTCTGAAAGAGATCCGGATCATATTTGACTAGGATGATCCAGTGTTCATTACTTAAAATATTCCAATAGTACTTTGTACTCTTTGTTTTCAAAGCATATCTGTGTTTTACTAAGCCTAAATCATCGTTTTTTCATTACGATGGCTAATTTTGTTTGTATTGTAATGGTCGTAAGCTCTGCGATGTAACATTAACAAAATAGATAAACGTTTAAAAATATATTATTTTAAGATTGAAATATCAAATGAGACATCTGTAACCAACCCTATATAGTATATGGGTTCTAATTGAAGACGATCATAGATGCGTTGCCATCCATGAGGACTAAGATGGTCGGTCGCCTCATATGTTAGGTCATCTTGCTTCCACACTCTTGCACCAACAAAACACCGCAAAAATTGGTTCACGCTAGAAATAGGCGTCGGTTGAACCATACTCGTCCTACCTTTAAATATGTTGTGTCTTTAAACACGTTGGTATATTCGAAAATTGTGTTCGCTTAAGTTTTATTTCATTACCCACGGTCGTTAGCGATGATGACAGTACCTGAGGACACCGAAGGCTTCAGGTGCGAACCGATTGTATTCAATGCATTCAATAAGTGTTTATGCAAACCGTCTCGTGCAAAAACGACTCGAGCGCTTATTTACCTTTAGGCAATATTATATTAATGACATCATTGTTTGTGTCATGTTGTGTTTGTTATGTGATTTTCACGTTTCGATATTAGTTTTAGCGGTGCATATGTTGTAGACCGGTCGTTAAATCGGACGCATTATAAATCGCCTAGGTTTTTCTTGAAATAGACTTTATAACAAGATTTTTGTAATAATAACTAATCATTTTTATTTACGTTCGTTTTGTATAGGAACGTATGTATAGTCCACTCGATTTATATTAAATTTACATGATGAACAAATGACCAAAAATATAAAAATATTGACAAAAAATATGAGTAGAAACGATGTTATCGATTGGAATAAACAAATTTTTAAACTTGTAATAAACAAATTTTTAAAATTTGTAAATTTTTTAAATTTTTAATTTTTTTTTTGGCCGTTAGTAATTAGCACAATGTCTTTACTCAAGCTATGACTGATGTATATACGAGATATATCTATACATATATTGTGTTTAATTAAAATTGTTATCCGGCTGCGTAAAAAATTAATGTCAGAGCAATACTTACACTGCAATCTCACTCTATTAGTCACTTAGCTAGATGATTAAATGCAGCAAGTAGTACATCGTTTACGCGATACACATCTTACGTGCGTCTAATCTACTTTATGAATTATATAGCTGTTTCAATTAATTCCCAGGCGCTTTATAATACACCTGAATATATATTCGACTACGATAGATAGACGATGCATGGCTTTTTGTCAAATATTTCGTGAATATTTGTTGACTTAAATATTTTTAGTACATAATTATATGTTGATGTAGATCATTAGTATTTTTATTAATTGTTTTGGGAATGATCAAAGATGTAGGTTATTAATTTTATGTAGTATTAGAAGTTAAAGATGTCGATGAACTGCCTTTTTGTTATTCATCAATCACAACAACCAGTTTTTATACCTATATATATGATATAATTCTGGTTTATCGTAATAATATCCTATATTATTATCCTATATATGCAATAGACAATAGTGTCCTATTTTTATGAGATGCGACAATATATCTGCCACCAATTCTTCCCATCACCGCTTTGCAAACACAAGCTTATTTCTATTGTCACTATTGAACATGTAATGAGCGATTTTTCTCATTTGTTCAGGCTATGCAGGCGCGGATACCACACCACTTTCGGGACCCCTCAACGGCACCGTTAAGGAAACTCAGTGTAGACCTTATCAAAACCTACAAACACATAAATGAGGTGAGTGTTAACTATAGTTGTCATATTTTTAATAATTTGTAAGTACTTCTTGTATAGAAAAAATATAAATCTGCGCAATGAAAATTTGCAACAAAATTACAAAACTTAAACGTCGTATAATTGTTGTTTTTTCTTTGTTTTATTCTTTTATAAATAATAGTTGAAACTGTTTGAAATCATTTATCGTATCATCTCCATTACGATTACACGCTAGTTATATATCTAGTTTCAACGTAAATAAACAGATAAAATCTGGTATTCCGCGGCGGGATTAAAATCAATCCGAGTACAACTACCGACCGGTCAACAGAAACTAGTTAGTGTTGTAATCATTATTTTATATCTTGTTAAAGGCATATCACGGGGAGATACGTGAATGTGCGTGGAATGGATTAAATTAGATATGGTAGTAATTGTACAGTTAACATATCACTTGAACATGATTATCCGTGTAAATTTTAAATAAATTGTATTCAACGCGTTAAATTGTTCAGTACAATAATTTTACCGAAGTAATTTCTCGTGTCGTCTTATTAATGTTTCCTTAGGATTATGCAAATTTTAATAATGTCAAATGTTGAACTTAGGAAATGTTAGTTTTGTTTATGTCTGAGGAAATAACAAACAGATTAGTGTCCATTGCAGCGTACCATATATTGGAGTTTACTTGAATTCGAACCCGGATGCATTTGCCAACTTCGATTATTAAGGTGAAACGATCTATTGCGAAGTAGCGCAATACAGAACACCACAAACTTCTAACAATAATGGCATAAATTTGCATATTACTTGAAGTAAAAATATCTCAAATATTGACGTCGCGCATGCTTAAAAAGTAATATGTTTAGGTGAATTCAAATCTTTCAATCCGTTAGTCCATCTAATGCTCCTGAAATATTTCTCTTAGGAGAAATATATATTCGTATATTTTGTACTAATATTACTTACAATTAATTATTTGGATAATGTACCTACTACAAAAAAATGGTAAAATAAATAATATTATTATTTATAGTGGAAATTTATCTATCTATTTGGGATAATTGCATTAAAGACGTATCAAGTGCTCACATATTTTATTATCCATGCGACTGTTTTTTACATACAAATACGGGAGCAATAGATGGACCGCTTTCAATATGTACTATTATATAAAACATTATAGCTAAGTCAGTGCATATCAATAACAGCGTTCCAGTGGTAAACCTCGACGATTCTAATTATACACAAGTCGTCTTGCGACAACGCTCTCTAGCCGGGCTTTCGTAATTATTGTTTACATGTCGCACGCGGAAACTTATCTACATACATGTGTTTTCTTTTTCCATCCCTGCTATTAATATACCACTTTGAGCGTTAGTGTATTTATTTTTAACATCGGAAATATGTAGAGGAAACGTGACTTGGTCGACCTTTTTTGGTGCGCGTCCCGACCCCTTGCATCAACCCACGTGGGGGCGAAATTTATGGTGCGGGTGTGTTAAATAAAATAATAAAAGCACTCAATGAACTAGTTGAGATATGAATGAAGCGGCGTGCGGTAATGCAGTTCGATATCAATTAAGCAAATGTTTATGTGTTCGTTTGTATACGACGTGGAATGATAGCCCAATGGACTAGTGATACGAATTTAGGCCTTTTTAGTTGGGGATCCGGGGATCTAATACTATGCACCTATGTGTTTTAAATGTTTTTATGTATTAGAATTTATCGCATGCATTAGCGGTGAAGAAAATCTTTGTAAGGAGGCTTTCATTTGTGAGAGTTCTTTAAAAAAAATCAAATGGTGGGTCTACCGATCCCCAATTAGCCAGCGGCGTCCAAACTCTTTTTGAAATGAGACCCGTCCTCAATAGTAGGACAATAAAATATTGATTATCATGATAATTATTGATTATGACGATAATGCTTGTTTCAATTCCGTATCAAAATTATGATAAAAATCTAAATTTTATTTATATGAGACAATGATCATGTCGATATTATTTTATCCGCGACTCCGCTTTGTATCAGCAGATTATAAGTTGAGCCTGTTCAAACATAACGAATGAACAGACAAACATTCGAAATATTGTTCTAATGCGTTATATCATTATCATTAATCTTCCCATTAGATTTGCAAACACTTTTAGTGATAGGTTGAAAAAATATTTTGTATGTTGCCATATAAAAATAGCCTTTTTGTTTACAAGTGGTATAAAAGTGACCTTGTCAGTATTGCAATAAATATATATTTGCGGAGAAGAGCGTAGCGCGCTTTTTGGTCACTAAATATTTTTTTTATTTAAAGGATTCAATCATCTATATATAATACGTGATGCAAACACTTTGAACCCCTTTTACGAAAATTGCGCGGACGCAAGAGCATAAAATTTGGCACACTTATAGTTTATGTGTAGGAAAAGTGCAAAACGCTAATATTTTTCAATAATAATGCTTTTAAAGTACATTAAATCAATAAATAAAACATTACACACACTACCATGCATTCCACACACACACGCATATTATGTGTCTGTAGTGTTACTGGATGTCAAACAACTTCAGTGAACGTCAAGTTTAGGTTTCATTTCGAATCTGGTAACGAATTTCGACCAGTACGACGGGTGACTTGTATTTATAATATGACGTATACGTACCTGATAGGAAAGTAACTTTCCTGTGTAAAAAGAAATATTCATGCGTGAAAGTTCGCCTATAATTAGTATTGTCTTGCTTTTTGTTATTAATGTTATTTCTATTTTTTACGAGCCGCGTAGCGGAGCGGTTACCATACCGGTTTGACACGACTGGGTTCCGGGTTCGATTTCCGGTCAGACATGTCTAAATGGTGAATCTAATTTCTGTTCTGGGTCTGGATGTTTTTGTATTCGTATTTGTATGTGCCCATGGCACCTATGACACAGGGGATCCTAGTTTGGGGCTGTGAGTGTAGAAAAAATTTTTAAGCCTTTATCTCGGCGAATCTTATTACACTAGTCGGCACACACAAAATAAAATAGTTTATCTTGTTTACTCGTACAGGCGCGCGAACTTCAACTCGCCGATCCACAGCGTGGCGATGCTGTTCCGCATCGTGACGGGCGAGGACTGGAACAAGATCATGCACGACTGCATGGTGGCGCCGCCCTACTGCACGCCGGCCGACAACTACTGGGAGACGGACTGCGGGAACTTCACCGCCTCGCTCGCGTACTTCTGCACCTTCTACGTCATCATCACCTATATCGTGCTTAATCTGCTCGTGGGTAAGCTGTTTTACTTGATGGGTGGGGAAATTTGTGTGTAGGAATATGAAGACAGTATTTTTAGCTAATAGGCAAGCCGGTTCGCCTTAGTTGGCTAAAGGAATTTTCTGTGTAACATTATGAAGAATTGATGTATTATTAACACTGTATCATGATTAAATTTTGTATGGTGGCATGAATGTTTATTTATTTTTAATTGAGTTGTTTGTCAATTTTTGGTTCGCCTTTGTTGGCTAAAGGAATGTACCGTGTAGGATTATGAAGACTTGAAGTATTTTTAACACTGCAACATGGAAAAATTCAGTATGGTAGCATGAATGTGGAATGTTTATTTATTTCAAAATGTGTTAATTGTCGTTTTTTATTGTTGTCAATTAATAGTGTTTTTAGGGTTTATATCTTATTGGAGTCTTTAAAAGTAACTTTTACGACCGTATTCAAATATTATATTATACCAAGTGACTTACCTGATTTGAATCAGCTTTTTTTCGTGTATTTGTTTTATAACATAAGATTTTCTTTGCAGCTATCATAATGGAAAACTTTTCCTTATTCTACTCAAATGAAGAAGATGCACTTTTGTCGTATGCGGACATTAGAAATTTCCAGAACACTTGGAACATTGTTGATGTTCACCAGAAGGGAGTAATTCCAGTTAGAAAGGTAACATATTTTACCAAATATTACCAAATATTATATAATATTATTATTATTAATTTACCAAATATTACCATTTAGTAATTACTAACACTGTAAAAAAACTTCACTTCACTAATAAAACTACAACTACACCTCATAAAAACCCCACCAGTCTGAGAATTATCTAGCAGGTCTAGGAGATAAACCTAACGAGGCATTCCAACTTAGTCCTCAGGGACAGCAAAGCATCTGTGGTCGACTTCAGTGGGGATTCTGGTCTTATCTGACGTGGATCACAAATGCCCATGGGCGGCAGTTGGCACTTACCATCAGGTGGACTGCATGCTCGTTTGCTACTCCATTATATATAAAAAAAAATGAATTTTTGTTTGTTGTTTGTTTAATTAATTTATCTTACAATTATTTTGTAAAAAGATGTTTACAGATTTATATTTTACGTACGTTTGTCTTGTACAGTTGAAATGTCTTACGGACCAATATTAATCTCCTAAGATTATTACATTTATTTCAATCTCGCTCCAACCCTCATCCCTTCAAGGTTACGAAACAAATCCATAATGCCCCATTTCGACTTCGTACATGACCGAGCTCTCCAAAAGATTAATGATTCGAGATTATAGTAAGTAGCTAAGTAATAAATCGTTCCTAAATTATACGTTTCTAGTTCCACTATTTTATCTGATAGTGTTTGATTACAGTTACGCCCGTTCTTAATAACCAATCTATCTAATGTGTGGTCTATTAAAGATCGACGTAAGAGTTAAGCAGTGATAGCCTAGTGGTTGAATCACGGCCTCAAACGGGAGGTTCACGCATCAAACTCCAGGAACACACCTCTGATTTTCAAAGTTACGTGCGTATTAGAAATTCATGATGGTTAGTTGTAATGGTGAAGGAAAATAGAGAGATAACCTCTAAAGCTCGGAGTCCTTTAAAGAAAATTTCTGCATGGTGTTAAAATCTACCAACTCGCACTTGCCCTGCGTAGTAGTCTACATATGACCTAACCCTGCAGAGAAGCATCTCTGAGATGGGACCTGAGAGGGGACCCGTGCGCAGCAGTGAGACAGTAATGTTTTGTACGACAAGGACTGTAAGCAAAATTTAGATAGATTGAGGACACTAACGAAAACGTCATTACATTGTTTCATTAACTTTATAAAAATGTTTATACTTGATCCCTTACAAGTAAATTAATTAATTTGTTCCACTATACCATTCCATCGAAGTTAGGTTACGAATAAACATAATTATTACAGGTATAAAAAGCATGTGTAAAGATAAAACCTTCTGTCGTTTGATTTCGGCAGCACCACCGCCGCACTCCTGTATAAAAGTTTTATTTATGGCCGCACCTGTGAACCTCCAGCATCCACATGGAAACAATATTGTTCCCTTTGAGAAACACTAGGCTACAGTGACAACTGAACTAAAAACTCAACTCAACTAAACCGAATTAAATAAACGTTGTCATACGTGGCCAACAATAAACAAATGTTAAGTTTGTAGCAAAAAGACGATTACTTTCGTCTGCTTAGGCACTAAATGTTAGAATTATCAATATTGGATCAAGATGGATGTTGACTCAGTTATGTGGCTTCCAAGTCTCGTGATTGCGTTATCCGTTTAAACATGAGAACAACTTGTGCGAACATCATAGGATTAAGTGGAATATACTACTTAAAGACCACTAGTAAGAGCGTTTTTGTGGTTATTAGAAAAGTATTAGATATATTCGATAAGTTTTTTTAATGGTGGAGGTATCAAACGAGCGTGCAGTCCAGGTTTTTACATATATTTCTTTTAAATGTATTTTTTTTATTGTAATGCAAACGAGAATGCCGTCCACCTGATGGTAAATGGCAACTGTCGCCCATGGACATCTGCAATCAATCCTGCAATCAACCCCAAATAAGATTTGAATCATGCCTGAGGTCAGTGTTAGATGCGTTGCTACCTGAGGACTAAGCCGGAACGCCTCAGATAAGAAAGTCTTCCTTACCGCACCCTTCAAACTAGAAAACAGCAGCGCTTATCTCTGCCTATAAGACAGTAAAAGGTGCGGCACTGGTGCCTTCGGATTCGAACCACAAAGTGTTCTACCATGCTCAAAATAACATTATAAACATTTAGAGTTACAAATTTATGTGGCAGCTACTCCCATTACGTATTAAGCAACAAATTACCCTACATTTACATTTTCGCGAATGTAATATTTTTCTTTGTCGGTATCCCATTATCCCGAGCAATTCTAAATGAGCGGTTCCATATCGATCGCTACTAACCTTGAACATCTACGAGCAGATGCGACGTGTAAATGTTTCGAATTGCTACAAGCTACATATTTCAGATGATTGGTTTGAAATCTGGAGCGATTTGATTGAAATCTGCTATTGGTAATTGGAAATTTCAACAACTTAGTAATGTCGGCTTCAGATTAGAAGCTTTAAAGGTCCTATTCAGATATTGAGACGTGTAACGTGTCAGACACGGTCCGTTAGAAAACAATACGGTTCGTAGCAAAACCAACACATATCGTTGATTCTATACAATGTGTTATCCAGGCAATTTGTCTCAATTTTGTTAAAACTGTTGAATGTATTAAGATTTTTTATGCGAACGTCATGTTACATTTTTTTAAACGCGGCTGTAACCGCGGTTTAAAGTTAGTAGAATCGTGAATAGCTATAAAAGTAGATATTTTAAAAACCTCTAAATTTCAGGTCACGACATTAGGTATATAAATTGAACTACCACTATGAGATTGATTACAAATATCTTTGCTATCCTAACCACTTAGCACATTCAGAAGTGATGATTTAACTAGAAAGTTATTTATATCGGGGTACAGGTTGTATTAGTAGCAACGTCGTGTTTCATCTCGTCTCTCATCCGGAGCAGACAGCGGGTCTCGTATTGATCGTTACGCGACCTTCGCCGCCTGTGCACGCTTTTCGCCAACTTTAGGGAACATTATTCAATGCATAGCTATAAGGTACATAAACAACCATATTCTTAATACAAAAAAGGCATTTAGACTGGTGCATAGAAAACCGGCATCTCAATCAGCATCGGCATATAAATCAACACTTCATTTGAAGTTTTAGGAAAGCATCGTGGACCTGCAAATCTGAGCTTTCTGGAAAAACTTCTCAAAGGTGTTCTAAGCCTACCACTCCGTACTTGACCAGTTTAATGGACTACGGTCTAAACTCCTTTTACTCTGACTATTAGCGCGGAATATTAGATGTCGAAGTTCCAAATAGTTTATAAACTTACACACTGAAAGTTCATTACATTTCTGAAATTTAACTGCCGTACTGTTATGAATCTAAACATGATTAGCATATTTTAGAGTTAAGAAGAGGTAGTACCGTTTACACACACACACATATATATATATATATATTTTATTTGATGGAGTAGCAAACGAGGATGCAGTCCACCTGATGGTAAGTGGCGTCTGCCGCCCATG
>DWRA01003049.1:0-12729 GCA_018250295.1 Spathilepia clonius
GAAGTCGACCACAGATGCGCTGCTACCCCTGAGGACTAAGTTGGAAAGCCTCGTTAAGTTTATCTCCCATACCACACCCTTCAAACCAGAAGAGAGCAGCGCTTAACACTGCTGTTATTAGGCAGGAATAAGGTTCTTTAAGGCGCCGGCCATTACGTTGACGGTCATTAAGATAAACTCAAATTATTCGTAACATCGATTACAAAGTTCGCGTACTAAATACAAAGACAACATTTTATTCATGAAATATTTAGGTACGTACTTCAACAAACGTATTGCGTTCAAGATTTTGAGACAAAAAAAAAACATTTTTTAATTTCACATCCACGTTTTCACATTTAGATATGGAGACGAGCACGCCATCCGTTAATAAGCTGATAGTACGTATGTAACCTTTAGACCTTCGATTCGCTGACTGCGCGCCGTTTTAAATACCTACCCCATCGTTTATGAAGTTATATTTTTTATCTACTATGAGAAAGAGTTGAATTTGTTTTATTATATAGAAGTGGCAAACGAGTATCAGTTTATTCGATGTGTCGCACGTGGGCATATGTAATCGACTCAATATAAGGTTAAGAGTCCTGATGTCGACCACAGATGCGCTGTGACTAATGAATAAGTAGGACCGCCTCGGATAAGTATGTCTCCCCTTACCACTCCATTCAAATCCGAACGCAGCAACATCTAATACTATTATTAGGCAAATATAGGTGTAACAGTGGCGCTACCGGAGTCGAACTACCAAAGGTTCTACCACGTTAAAAATTAACTTAAATTATGCGTTTATCTTAAATGTCATTAACTGTAATAGTTAACAGCGACCTTGTTATGAAATTAATTGCAAAAGAGCGTGCAGTCCACCTGATAAGTGCTCACAGCGGCTCATTCACATATGTTATCAAGTTTATAAGTGTGGAGTTCTACGCGGAGAGAGTTCACGTTCAAAATACAATACACAGATATGAAGCGTCAAATAATCTAAAAGCAGAAAGAATTTTGCTCGTAAATAAAATACAATCCAAATTTTGCTTACCAAATATCGAAATTTAATGTCTAGTAAGTATTAAAAAATTGTAAAATGTCTATCAATAGTAGGGAAAACGGGCGTTAGTAGACAAATGAACGCTTCAGTCAATGTTTTAAATTAAAATAGTTTGCAAAAAAAGCGGCAACAGATATATAGCCCTTACGCAAGACATTGTGGAAATTCGAGATCGTAATTATGTAACATTGTTTGTAAACATCAGCCAAGTTCACGGTTCCTTTAGTTTTACTAGGAACGTTGCTGGTTCTTTATTTATATCTTCGAGCTGGATATTTATGTTTCGGTTATATGCGAGTTATATTTAACGATCGGCCGTGGATAGGACGCGCCTGTTGTATTGTGTTTGATTTGCGAAGCCAATTAAACGTCGAGTTATTTGATATTTCTAAGGTGTGCTGTGAGCATTCTTATGTTGTTATCTATACAACGTTATTAGTTTGTACAAATGAATAAAATTGAAGCTTCTGTTTGTAATGTCAAAATTACAATTTTTTACTAAATGCGCATAAAAGTACATACTTACGATATTTGTAACAAACGAACAATTATTAAGATTGTTGTCTGTCCGTCTGTTTGTAATAAACGGCTTGAGAGATTTTAAAAAATATTTTAAGAGTATCGTGCAAAAAAATTAAAACCCATGAAATTTGATACGAGCGCAGTATATTCTTAAAACTATTGATGGTATAAAATTTCGATTAAATGTATGTCATGTTATTTTTTCAAATGCCGATGAAACCGCGGGGCACATGTAATCTTGAATAAACAAAAAAGTGACTATAACTTAAACATTAATTTTTGACTAATTAGTTGTAACAGTACATTACTTTAATTAAATTTTTCTATTACACATAATGCGCAAACGTAGTAATTGAATTAACTTATTACTAGAAACTTGTGTCTGCTCTTTGACTTCGTTTTCAATCAATTGACATTTAATATTCTTGGGAAACGTTAGGTCTGTCAAATCGCGTTTATTCACAACAAACTTGTAGTGCTCGCTGCCAATGCATACTCATGCATAAAGTATGCACCTACCTATCTATTTACATGATTCAAACGTAAACTTACACGTGTTTGAAATTTTTTTTCAAACGTTTTGTCTATAACGGATATTTAACATTAATATTACGTATGTTTAGCCTATAACCATGGATTAAGTTGTTTTTTTTGGTTTCTATTCTGCATGTCTTAGCATATTAAACCATAGTAGAATACATTTTGTTATGTAACGGGTACTCACGATACGATGTTTTGATTTCTTAATTGCCGATAGTTCGACCCAGTTACATGGATCGTGGTCACGACGGATGTTCCGGCGGAACATATGAGATATCGGCAATTAAGAAATCTATAGCGTGGATGTGGAGAGTGATTTAAATAGTAGACCGTTAAAATTTTTACACCACACTATAATCTAATAATTATCAGAAGGAAACATTTATGTCAATCTTTCGAACACCCTTCATAATCCATTTGTTTTTTTTTAGTTTTTCAGTATTGTAAACAGTTTTTAGTATACATTTTAATTGAAAAATAGGTTTTTATATCATTAATTTAAATGTTAAAATTTAGAGCGTATGCTACAAATCAAAACATCGTATCGTAAGTCCCGCCGTGACCACGATCCATGCAACTGGGTCGAAATATCGGCAATTAAGAAATCAAAACATCGTATCGTGAGATTCGTGAGTACACGTTACATAACAAAAATGTATCAATTCCGCGATAATATAAGTCTAAAAACGTAGTAGAATGTTTAGACGAAATAGAGATTTGACTTTAGCTCATTTTTATAAACCCATAGTATTATTTTATTACGTATATTTATATTGTATTATATTTTTTGTTATTTTGCTACCTTGATTTATGCATACGGCGTATACCTACAAAACTGTAGGTAAAATACAACTTTAGTCTTTAGCAGCCATGCAATTTCCTTGAAGCAGGGTAATTTGATTGGGCGCGCTATTACAGGCCTTATTGCCTTAATTGGTCTCAATTACTGGATTTCCGCTTTAACAACACGATTAGTAAAGTTTAAGGCGTTGATCACACAGAACGGACATCAGGCGAGGCCTGGGTGTGGTCGCGGCGCCTGTTTGCTTCTAAGTACAAAAGTTTGACGCCAACACGTCGCTTTGTTTTGTTTTGCGGCGTTCCATTGTTTACAGATGGGTGCCGCGGCCGCACCTTTCCCCTGTCTGACGTCTCCTCTATGTTCCCTTTGTCTTAACGATGTTTATTTGTTTATTTCCAGCAACAATTCCCGGCGATGCAGGATCTCAAGATGGGCGGTATGCTGTACCTGATCGGAGTGTTCTTCTTCAAGTCGGACGGTCGCATCCCCTTCGCACACGCCATCTGGCACGTGTTCGTGGCGCTGGCCGCCAGTGTGCACTACCTGGCGATCCTGCGCCACCTCTTCCCCGAACTAAAAACATAATGAAGACTGCCACTCAATCTCAATTAGAGCTCTCTACGCTATTTTTGTATGTTAACTCTATTACGGTGCCCGCAAATCGAATAATTCGCTTACCGGCCCGCGAATGTCAGACGTCAATTGAATCTTCATTCACGAGCGGTTCCGACGACGGAGTGTTATTGTAGTATGGAACTCTTCAATTTGTAGCCTGAATTTAGTTCGGGACTGTTCTATAATCTTGAACTTGACGTTGGATATTGACTCTTATCATCTTTGGGCAATTTTCGGACCTTCCTAAGTCATAGGATTTTGTGTGCACCGAAACTTTGTCACAGGCAGAAGACGTAGAGAAATCCTCTGTAAACGTGTTTTCCTATTACTAGGTGTTAAATTAATGACGTCACATATGACACAGAATTATCTGTAGTTACTGGTATTTAGCATATCTGTATTGGATCCATTACTGTTTGATATTCTCGTAATTAATCTATCCCGTTCATATATTTTTTATAACTGTTAGTCTTTAATAGAACTATTTCGATTTGCTATATTTTCGTGAAGTAGAATGTGATTTTATGTGGTACTCTTTTCGTGTACCCGTAGAGAATGGTTCCGATGTTTTACACGAAAGCAACAGTAAATGAATGCCGTAACGAGTTATTTGCAATCTACGGCAAAGATGAGCAACATGGCTTTTAATTAAGATCAGATACAATTCGGCGCGGATCGCGTTCAGCCAAATAGGATTGCGGACGATTGAAATGTGTGTATATTTTGTAAAATATTGTTGAGTCTTATTGTACTATTGTTGTAGTCTTTGTAGTCGTATCTCAGAATCTCGAGACCAATCCAACCCTTTTTAGAGAATTTAATGTGTATTGGGGGTTTTTAGAAACGTTTATATCTATACTTATATGAATCCAGTTTTTCAGCGAGATCTTTTATACACCTCATGTGATTTTTTCCTTAGATTAGTTCGTTATTCTATGAATGTACGTTTTAGTGTAGTTAGATGTACGTCGTCGTTTTACGGTAAACTGTTTATAGAACGCAAAAATATTTGAACGAATCTCGTTCCATATTTATTTACATTTTAATTTATTGTGTATGTGTTAGACGTGTTTATATTTGAATTTAGATGAAATTAGAATTTGCTCAATCGTTCGTGTGTGTTTAGAAGAATTCCATAATAATTTTATTGAGACACGATGAAGATAATTGAAAGTGTTTCTATGTCTGGATATGATTTTATATCTAACGTAGAACTAAATAGAGTGATTTACAACCCGAAGTGAGGCTTACGTTATAGATTTTCCTGTTCCACTTGCCAGTTTTTAGTGTTTAAAAATATACATATATCTATTTGTAAATGATTTGCATGTAACCCACGGCCCGTCGAAACAAAAAATTGAAACTTAATAACGGGTCATTTTTAAAACATCTCTCAGTTACCAACAATTTTACAAGACAGTCGTGTACTAAACGCGTGGACAAATCGGTCTAAAGGCGAATTAGGTACAATTAATAAGTTATGTAAACATTAATTTAATTCGATGATGAAAGGGTTAGTGTCAGAGGATACCAAGAAGCATTGTTCATTGATTGTTGTATAGCGAGTGTTACAATCGGAAATGAGAACTAGGCCGCGGCGACGTCGCACGCCATGTATGTAGGACACGTGAATATTTATACACTAGCCTAGGTATTTCTTTAAATCTCGTACTGTCTTCGAGCACTTGTAGACGTTCGTTTTTTCGCTGGAATTTGAAACGGGGGCGTTTAAGGTATTATTACACGTAAGACCCCGAGTGATTAAGTATCGCCAGGTGCTAAAATGCTTACTTTCGATGCAACGGACGAGTACTCAAGCAATAAAGTGTAGTTAGCTTCACGAATACCCTGGTCAAATACTTGAAGTTACTCGTGTCGGGGGCCAGTAAAAGGTTATAGCCGTCGCTAATAATACGAGATAAAACGAACGCCTACATGTTTTTTCAGAACATTCCGCTTCCTTATGGTATTTTTACCTTCTTACCTTCTGTATGGTGTTTTTACCTTCCACTGCCATTACATTATCAGGTAACAATTCCCCAAAAAAGCTCCTAGGAGCTCATCATAATTATATCAATTTTGCTACATTAACTTGTAGTTTGATCAACTAAACAATTTCTAGTCATAAATTTGCTACAACCAATCGCAAATTAGTGATGAGTAAATGAAATATAATATTATTATTTGTATGCATACATGTATTATATTGAGTTTATGGTTTTTAGGGTATAAATAAATGGTTGCGGTTTAATGGGTATATCAACCTTATCAGTTAGCCAAGGTTGTCACAGGGTAATAAAATCGATACAAACCAAAGGTGAGTGCACAAAATTTCGTGAAAAATACATTTGTTTTTAACCTTAAATGTATGTCTATACCCGATCATTATAACAGTGATTTTTAAAATATATGTAATTAAAATTATTTCAATATCAATAGAAAATTAAAATTAAATCATAAAACCAAATTTTATTCAGTAGGTTACCTATTTTATCTTCCTAATACAATTTTAGTGGAGAGCAAAGTATTTAGTAAGTTTGTGTGTGTGAGGTATGTGTATGTGTGTAGTATATTCGAAATATTTTATGAATGATCTAACTTTACAATAGGTAAACTACTTACCTTTTTAAAATTTATACGAGCATGTTTTTAGCGTAATGTGCGTATGTACTACGTATAATCGGATCGTATATGCAATTATGGAGGTTTCGATTTAATCACTTATAATTATCGTTACAGATTACATGTCACATTATACCGATAATATAATAGATTTTGTTATGTAATGGGTACTCACGATACGAAATTTTGATTTCTTAGTTCCGCCGTGACCACGATCCATGCAACTGGGTCGAAATATCGGCAACTAAGAAATCAAAATTTCGTATTCTGAGTACCCGTTACATAACGAAATGTATCAATTCCGCGTTAAAATAAGCCTAAAATCATAATATAATAGATTATTATTAGAAAAACCTACTATTGAATAAATGGCGTCTATAAACAAAATGCGCATCATGTACTCCTATTATAGGATCCTCAAGTAAATGTGGTTGTAGATATAAGGGATGTATGTAATATCTACGCATGCGGTAAGCATCGCCGCATACATTTAAAGTTATCAAGGAAGTGAACAAAATACTTGTATGTAATATATCAACATTAATTATATTCATACAGGATCGCCTTCACGTGTGTTTTTTTATAATTCAATCACAGAGTAGATATTATAATATTGGATTAATATTTACTTTGAAGATTTAACACAAAAGTAACCAAACAACTTGCTACAACCCTTTTTATGTCCCACTGCTGGGCAAAGGGTCTATCGTCACAATTGGGAGTAGTCTGAAGCGTACTCGGTCACCTTTGCGCATTGATGAGAGCGTAAAAATATTATAAATGTAAATTTCTTTTCATCACTTTAGATGCCATTTTGTTGCAACATTTTCTAGAATCTTTATTTTAATTGTTATTCTAAATATTGATTATGTATATACTATATTCTGTTAATAAGTAATAAGAGGAAATATATCTGTTCCACGTAAGCATGTTATTAGTAGTCAGATATTTTCCAGAGATATAATAGATTGTGCATGTTTTATGTACCTATTAAAGCTATTATAGGTGAATATTCTACCTGAATTAGGAATTGTAATGTCAACTACCGATTTGTAGATATATTGAATATATTGTATTTATCCATCTACTAGGTGTAGCTGTATGTTTTTCCGATATTTCTAAATTATTCCAATCGAGTTTTTATTCCCATGTAAATTATAATGTATTAAGAATGTTTAAATTAGTATTTAATTAAGACATTCGAATTTTTCAATAATTGAAATATCTAAATTGTTCCATTACCCTAGTAGCTTATTAACAATCCTTTAATTTAATCATACTATTATTTAATATTCATCATACACCTTGATGAATAAAGTAAATTGAACGATGATAATTTATTGAAACTTCTCCAAATAAAAGTACCCTGCTTTGTGAAGACTTCTTGTTGTACTCATAAGTGTAACATAGATTTAAGATTGTATCTGGTATATTATTACATATTGTAAAGGTCCTGTTTAATAATTCATAGATGGTGTTTAGATTTGTGGATAAAATGAATTGAAGGTTTAATTGTTTCTCAGTAAATGTAACTTAGGTACAAAATATTTTTAGATTTATTGTTGCATCCAATAAAGGGATAAACTCACCCATTTCCATTTTAAATACATGATACTGGATGCCCATGTAAACATTGTTTCGTAAATTTTACCTTTGATAATGGACCCTGGTATAGTTTTGTAGAGGTTTTTTGGGAAGTCAATAAAAAGTTTTACATTTCAAATGTAATTGTTTTATTTATTGAAGCTACTCGGATTACAGACATTCAAGAGGAACTCTGATATCGCTATAAAATCATTACAAAAAAGTTTTTGTGTGGTAAAATTATACAATAGGTATATTTCGTAAATTGTTCCATTACATTTTAGAGACAGTTCTGATACCCAAGAGGAAGAAACATTTCTCCATCACAGTAGCTGTAATTTCACACAGCATCAAACGCTCGTAATATATTTTCACAATATTACCACTTTTATCTTTTTCAACACAGTAACACTTATCATAAAACTCTGTAAAGGCTGTTGCAATTTCGTACAAATATTCGCAAAGAGTATGCAAATACAGATCACCAGACACTTTAATGATGACTTCAGCGAACCTGAGTAGTACTTTTGCAAGCTTCCACTCATTATCGTGCACAAGTTTTACACCTGATTTTTGAGCTTCTGCTATCAATTGGTCTGTTGTAACTTGAGCAGTCCTTGCAATAGATCTGATACGAGTCAAAGCATACAACAAGTACACAGCTGTGTTGCCACGGTCATCCAACATTTTATCAAATGAAAAGACATATTCATTAATTCTGTTGTGGGAGAGATCAGCATATTTAATGCAGCCATATGCAACAGCTTCTTGAGCTTCCTTTAATTCCTGGGGGGTAAGGACTTTATCTCTGCCCTTTTCAATCAGCTTATCTAAAGCCCTCTTCAAGCCATCGTCCAGAAGTGCGCTCAGTTTGACGGTATCACCAGACCTAGTTTTGAACTTCTTTCTATCTTCACCCAAAACTACCCCAAATGCAACATGCTCTACAATCTTTGCTCCCTCCTTAATAATCCCAGCTCGCTTTGCGCACTCATCTATAATAGCAAAATGACTATATTGCCCTGAATCTGTCACATAAATGATACGTTCAGCTTTCTCCTCTTGTACTCTCTGTTTTATAGTAGCCATGTCAGAAGTATCATAAGTATACCCTCCATCAGATTTCACAATAGTCAGTGGTATGTTGTCACGAAGCTCAGGGTTGCCCCACATTATAAGCCTACCATTATCATCTTCTAGAAGACCTTTATCTTTGAGTTCTTGCACGATAATTTGCATCCTGCTGTGATAAAAGGATTCACCTCGGTCAATCAAAGTGATATCAAGACGGTCATATATATTCTGAAACTCTTGGCGAGACACTTCACATATTAGTTTCCAGGCAGCCAGGTAATCAGGATGGCCAGACTGAAGCTCCACGACACATGCGTAAGCTCGCTTTTTAAATACCTCATCACTGTCAAAACGTTTCTTTGACTCCTTGTAAAATTCCTGCAGATCTGATATAGGGGGAGACTCTGTTTTAAAATTGGGATATTTGTCTTGCAAATGAGCAATCAACATACCAAACTGGGTTCCCCAATCCCCAAGGTGGTTAATACGAAGGACGTCATGATTCAAAAATTCCAAAATGCGGCATATACTTTCTCCTATGATAGTTGACCTCAGATGTCCTACATGCATCTCCTTTGCTATATTTGGTGACGAGAAATCAACTAAAATCCTCTGCCTCCTGACTTTGGGTGGTTTCACACCGTGGAGGAGCATACTGGTAAGAATATGTTCAACAAAACTCTTTTTTAGATGTATGTTGAGGAAACCCGCTCCTGCTACTTCTATCTTTTCTATTAACGGGGAAGTTGGTGTTTTATTCAGAATGTTGTTCGCAACTTCTCGAGGGTTCGTTTGAACTTCCATGCCTCTTAAAATTTGAGTAATAGCCAATGCCGAGTTGCATTGGTAGTCTCCGAACTTAGGGTTGTTGCCAGAAATAGTAACAGAAATCGGTGGTTTCTCGAGGTCAGGATAAGCGTCTGTAATAGCAACTTCAAATATTTTATTGAGTTCATTAATTACAATAATGTTACTGTCGACGGCACTCATATCAGTAATGATAGTGGGGAGTTCCTTAGAGTCCTTCATCGGATTCAATTTTTCCGCCGCGATGGCCCTTTCGAGTATCGCCAATCGATGTTTCAACTTCTCGTTGTCCGCGAGCAGCGCGTCCAAACGCTGATCTCCCACGTAGCTAAGATCCCCATTAGAGAGCTTATCCAATTCTTCTTCGATAGCTTTCGCCTCCTTTTCGGCTTTCGTGGTCCTTTCTTCCAAATCCTTTTGACTTGTGTCCGACATTCTTAATTCATTAAATAAACACTATAATAAATATATCACACGAATTTTGCTTAGATCTGTTTACCTATATGAAGTTGTTTTTAATTCAGTTTGTAATAGGTTAACGTTTAACACATTGACTGAGATCAAATATATCATTTCATCAGACATGCATTCACCGGATACAGATCTGACAGTGACAGTTATTTCTCACGCGACACAGCTGTACAAAGCAGTCGCGTTCAGCCCACGTTGTTGTTTTGTTTTGTCTATGCTAGAAACATATTATACTTTATGAATCAATGTAACCGAACTAATGTAAGAGTTCCTCTTTTTAATTCATTATATCAGTATTATTTTAATACTAGGTTGTTGTTATATACATCCTATCTAATATGAAGCACTTAACGTATAAAGATTTTTTTTCTACATATATATATTTATTTATGGTTCTGTTGTTATGGGTTACCAAGGTCAAACAAACAGCGCCAAAAGTAGGTTTCAAAAGTCTCAAGTGTAAAATAATTATGTTTAATTGTAAAAACCTAAGATATATTTTTGTAATAGGATTTTATTAAGTTTCATTTTTATAAATACTCTATCTTTTTATTAGACGTTACATCTGATGATCTAAATTGATTCATTAATAAGTTCATAAAGCATATAAGGAGTGTTACTCTCATGGCTAAAAGATGGCACAAAAACAAAATAGGTTCGAATATGCGAATGAGGAAACTGAAACACCATTGTGGCTGGAGGAGCTTACCAAGTGAGTTTACAAAGCTACGTAGGAATACAGGACCTCTTTCCAGGGCTTATACATCAAGGGTTCTACCTGTGTTTGTGTTCAGACCAATATGTAAAACCTTATAGGAGAATAAAAAAATAAATCTCAATGTACGTGTAATACATACGGAGTACAATAACAAAGCGGCAATAAAAACAACCAACATTTGGTTACAATACTTAAACATAATATAATATTTCAACTTTTTACATGTCAATATACAAAGTTACCTTTTCGCATTCTCATTCGCCTTAGAATTTTTAAATCTTGTTAGTACATATAAGTAAAAATATCGGTATAGCATTTCTATTATTTAATGTGATTATAATGGTGTATTTTTAAAGTGTATATAATATCTATTCTTTTAAAAAATTTTTCTTTATCTTTTTTATAATTTCTCTCTTTTCATAACTGCTAAGTTTATGCGGGGGGGGGGGGAGTTGGGTTGGTGGAAGTATGGTCTACTAGAAACTCGTCTTCCTTTCATACACGCTACCGCACTTCGGGGAACACATTAACCATTATCTCCGATTATCCTCTGATTACTACATTTAGTGTATTTTTATATGATGGACGTAACAGACAAGCATGCAGTTCACCTGATGGTAAGTGGCTACTTCCGCCCGTGGACATCTGTAATCGATCTCAGGTGAAATTAGAATTCTTCCGGAGTCGGTCACAAATGCTACCCCTTAGGACTAAGCACACTTCGGATAAACATGTCCCTTTTACCAAACCCTTCAAAGTCAAACCAGGACGCAGCAGCGCTTAACCATTACTAGTCAGTAAATGTGCGATGAAGGTGCCGCTGGTGCCGCTCGAACCAAAAAGGATTCTACCGTATTAGTGAATCCAGTACTTTTAATCTCCTCTTATTGTATTGTACCTGAAGTTACTTTATTTTAGGGAGATGAAAGAGACACACATAAAAAACAGCAGCAGTGATTCATCGCCCACCCACTGTGCACCACAACTGAATTATGGTTATTCAAGAAACGAAAACCATAGGTACCTAATTCTTATACTAAGTATAATTTTTAAAATAGTATCACAGTTATTTCATTACAACGTATTCTACATTCAAATCTGAAGGGCTTCATAAAAATGAGATTAGACTACTTCGCATATGGAATTTGCTAAACCAGAAGAATTACTATTACATATGAGTTACATATCGTTTGATTTATACATCTTTAATGGTTTTGTGCGCTTATAAATTTTCATTTCTTACTTTTAATTTTATAAACGTAAACCTAAACGTAACCTTTATTATATTATAATTAAATACTAATAAAAGACAAAAATATAAAAAGCTAATGCCTCGTGAGTCGTAGGTACCAGAGATGCGCATAATTTAATTAGTTAAAAAAACACATACGAAAAAAAAATACACATTTCAAAAAAAATAATTCGTTGTGCAATGTTTACATAGCTAGCTCACCAGCATTACCTTTGCATGTAGCTAGCGATGAAAATATTTTAACTCTAATTATAATTAAAAAGGAACGTACGCTATAAACAATATTATTGTATCAGATTAACACGAAGAACATCCCTGGATATGGATATGTTACTGAAGCCACAAATGCCATCCGCCGCGCATTCGGCCGGCACGTTACGCCGCGGTAATGGTAAGCCTATTATAATATGAAGTTCTGTCTAGCTAAGTTCTATTAATCTTGGTGATAAAATATTTTAAATACATACAGCGCCATCTATTATCAAAATTAATGTGACGCACGAATAATGAAAAAATATGTGAAAAATAATTATATTTAAAGGTGGTAGATCCTTTGTAGATCGACTCCGGCGGCATTACCGCCACACTTATTTCTGCCTTATAACAGCAGTGTTAAGCGCTGCTGTCTTCTGGTTTGAAGTGTGTGGTAAGGGAGATAAACTTAACGAGGCATTCCA
>DWRA01003050.1:0-12728 GCA_018250295.1 Spathilepia clonius
AAGACAGCAGCGCTTAACACTGCTGTTATTAGGCAGAAATAAGTGTGGCGGTGGTGCCGCCGGAGTCAAACTACAAATGTTTCTACCACTTTGGTTGCTGCTTCCATCATATAAAAGGTGTGTCGTTGATGGTACATCATCATCGTGTGTACACACAACCCACCGCCGTGGGTACACACAACCGCATCATAACGTTTGTGTGTACCCACGGCGGCACCATAAAGGTTCATGTGTACACACGACCGCACCATGCAGGTTTTAACACCTAAAAATCAGCCTACAATTGGAATATCAAACTGAAGTTATTTAATATGCCAGTTACGCGTTATTGGCTAAGCGCAGGAGATTGCAGGCGAATTCCCGCGCCGTAATTACATTTCTTGCCGCGCCAAGGTGTTCAACATTTACCGACGAAGGAACGGCGACATTATAGTTGCATTAGGCTTGCATATTTGTGTAGAGTGTAGGTAATTATGAGGAGACGTGTACAGTTGACGCGATAAATTTGAATATATTCTATATCTAATAGTAAATTTTCCGAGTATCTTCAAAGATGTCCGTGGCTTAAATCTTTTTTACTCTGTGAGGAGGTCAGTAATTATAGCAGAACTGCAATGGATGAATGATAATAATTAAGATAGAGGATTTTACATCCGTTTTAGGGTTCCGTACGCAAAAGTTAAAAACGGGAACCTATTATTTAGTCTGCGCTGTCCGTCCGTCTGTGCCAGGGTTTTATTTCTTGAAGCGTATAGATGGACAATTGAAATTTTAGGTGTTACTATGATCGCTGTAACAACAATTACTGAAAAAATGTAAAAATTAGGAGCGGTTCCTATACAAGAAACCGCTATTTTTCTATTGAATCGTGGATAGCACTTAAATGTTTAGCTGGTTATTTTCCCTATTATTAAATATAATAGTGTTATACACGATGATACACAACCCTGAATCCTCCGTATGCGATTAAACTCAATGAGGTGGTCACTACTTATATTGTACAACACAGCCCTACCACCACCTTCTTTCACACTCTCTATTGGATTATGTGTATTAGAAATTAATTATCATTTGCTTTAACTGTGAAGGACAACATCGTGAGGAAACCTGCACGACGGAGAGACGAAAAAAATCGCAAAGGTGTGTGAAGTCTACCAATTTGCACTTGGCCAGCGCTGTGGACTATGGCCTATCTCGCTGGGAGAGGAGACCGTGCCCAGCAGTGGGAAGATAATGGGTTGACGGCGACGAATGGAGTATGAGTTCATGACATGATACACATACACGAGTTCTTTGCATAGCCTTGCTGTTTTATTGTAGAAACTGGGTGTTGCAAAGCAATAAAACACTATTTTATTGTTGCTGTCAGAAGATTTTACGGAAATTTTATGCGGAATTGCAAAGTAACAATTTATCAAAGCTATCTCTTCATTTGGATATTCGCCAACTGAAAATGCACAAAGTTTTTTTTAATTTGATTAACACACATTAAAATCACATCTTTTCGGAGGATAATTAATTATAAGGACATAAACATTCCTATGTTTACGATATTATTTTTGCATTTAAATTATAAATGTTGCAAAAATAACTTTCGTAATTCTGTTTCTGGAATTTAGTATTATAAAGTAGTAATTGTAATGTTAGTCATTGTTCAAAAACGAAGCTAATCATTCTATGTATAAAATACAAATTCATAAATTAAGTTCCAGTAATAGCGGTTCTCAATCTTGTGACGTGTCAGCGAATACTTAAACAGATTATAAGTTATCTCTAAATCTCCGATACGAGCCGTTACCCATAAATTAAATTAATTAATAACATTTACACTGCTTTATTAATCTAATGCCTTGCCCCAAGTTAGCGGGTAATAAATTATCACCGACTCGAATATTTTAGATATTAGCAACCTTAATTTGCACCAAGTAACAGTAAATGCATACTTTGATAATAAAGTATCGCTTGTATTAATTTGAGAGTAGGTCTAGTCCTGCCTTTAATTTGTTACTTAAATTGTTGATTTTTGATACACCTATTTGAGATTATAAAATATTGGAATAATAATAAAAACAGTATCCAATCGCTGTTTTTCGCGCTAACTAATGACAAAAATGTTACTTGCAACAGATAAAAGTACAATGAAATCATTCGATTATAGTATGATCGTAAAGTTTGGCAAAAATACGTTAAATCGGCTGCAAATATCATTTGTTAATTCGAAAAATTTGAAAAAAGTTCGATCTGTTGTCTATTTTGTCATCTCTAACATTGCTCTGTAGTTCTTCGTCTGTCGTTAACCTTTATAACTTTCTACGCCACCACGACAAGTATGAGTCATTGCAGCTGTGTCGCAGACCGTCAATGACTGATCATCTCTATTATGCGGAAGCGCACCCAGTCCCAGACACTTGTCTGAGTTGGCAGGGGCAATGTCGTTCAGAAACATGGCTTGTATTATTAAATTTTTAATACCAATCGCGTTCTCCAGTTAGAAAGTAGACATTTTGTCTTTGTATCACTTTAAAATGAGAGCGTTATTTCAATTAAGGTAGCTATTACAAACATTACACGCAGTGTTAATAAAAGAATTATCTGTTATAATTTAACAAATACTTGTAAATAATAGTGTAGGACACTTTTTTCACAATTTTGCAAACACTGACCAAAAAACGATAAATGCTCTCTGCATTTTAGGACGTATAAATAAAATTAAAGATTAGTGTTGACCATACTACATTGGACGGTATCGACAATAACTATAGTATGATGATTTTTATTCCGGAAATGTTGCGCATCCATTTTTCGAACAAAATGTGAACTGCTATTATTATTTGCTTGCACGTAAGTGTATTCAGCAATTTATTTCTAAAACCTTGTCGATGACACGAATTCAACGCAATTACGATCGACCTCCGAGCCTGTGACATTAAAACGAAATAATAAATGCCAGTTATAACGTAATCTTGTTCCATATTCTATTTTGTGTATTCACGTTGTTATTGACCGATTCCGTTTATACAGCTGTCGTCTGGGAGCTGAAAATGAAAAATGCAAAATGAATGCCGCAGGATTAATATAATTATGGATCTCTGTACAAATATTATAGCCTTCCCACGAAGTTATATTTTCCTTTAAAGGTTTTTAAGATTGCTTGTACATTTTTTAGATACGTGCCTTTATTATTTGATTAATATTGTTCTACTTAATAAATAACAACATGCTTGTGAAAGCTGTTACAAAGGTGAAGGTTTGTTAGAACTCAGGTAACTCAGTAGTTTATAAAATAATCATATACTGTAAACCAATCGTGTTGTAGGTAAAGTCTAGTATAGTAATAAAATAATAAATTATTAGCAGAAACTAGTATTGATTTGATTTCTTGGAAATATGCTAAGCTGTCATCGTCGCATAAAGTCATTTCCGCTTGACCGAATTTAATTATCACATGAATAATCAAATACGAAAACCGGCATTCGTGTTCTCTTGGTTTTTGCTTAAAATATTATTTATTTAATATTTAAAGGTAATTTCAATAAACGTGCACTAAGTATTTCAACGAAAAAAGTAATTCGCGTATTCACTTATAGTACAATTGTTTCTAGCACATCTAATTCTATCTGACTTATATACCATTTCAAAGTTGTCCTTTTTATGCTATTTGGTGTTGTTGTCATAAGGAGAATCTGTTTTTCTGACCTATATTGTGTTAATTACTTTTAAGCCTAAGGAGCTACGCGCAATATTATAAGTATTTTATGCGCCACATATAGATTGCGCCTATTTCATAACCGTGAAAGGAATATGAAGAAATATTACAAATTATAAAACAGCGGCCTGTATGGCCAGCGAAACGTTCAATCTAAATCGCTGATAAATTATATATAATTACTATATTTAGTTATAACTTAATGGATAGTATATTTTTATGATGTAAGTATCGTTACTTGATGCTTGTTGCTTTATTTATGAGTAACTTCAGAACTTGAACCAAATTAAATTCGAATGAAAACTAAAGCACCTACGACAAGAATTAATCACAACACTTTACTGTACTTTGTTTACCCTGTAGTTTTATAAATTGCTCTGCCTTCGAGCTTAAACACCGTGTAATCATACATTTCAATATACGACGATGGTGCCCGCAGTAATTTGAAGTGTGTTTACGAAGAGAAAATTGCAACTATTGTCTCCCACGTCTTGACTTTCTATTCGAACACATAATCTACAGAGGTATAAGCTACCTATAAGAATTATTTTGTCCTCGAGTTGCATGCTTCAGTCGAAGTAACTCGTTAAAGACTGTTGTGAAAATTACTACTTATATTAGCTGCAAGTAGTAACCGTAGTACGATTTTAATAAATATATATGTTGATAGTTTTCATTTTATTTTAATCATACATTACATTGTAACTGTAAATTTACAAACATTGAATTTTTTATATTAATATTATATAAGATATTATTAAATAATTAACAATTCATTTTCAGAAACAGTTTGTCTCTTATACGCGTATACGGTTATATTTGTATGTATTTTTATCTGTTATTACAGGCGGAAATTGTCATAACATATATTTTGAGACGTTTTCTATCATTTTGACGACACAGCTGTCTTTAAAATACCAGGAAAGTCATGACAAATGCATTAAAGTGTAACTAGTTTCACCTGTTGGCAGCGGATAAAATTCGCTATGAGGTGCATGAACGGATGAGCAGAGCCCTCTTTGATACGTCAGTTAAATAAGTCGTTCACCTTTATGGGTAGTTTCATCTATTACAGTAAAGTTACTATTACAAAAACTTGGCAATGATCTTTGTAAGTTCAATCATCTCTTTAGTTACATTTATAAATAAGAGTAAGTGTATGTGTAAATGTATGCATTTGTGAGTAACAGTCTATCTGTTTATTATTGTAACACAATGATGCAGTAAGATACTTAGTAGCTACTGATGAAGGTGCAGTATTTTTTATCAAGTTCACTAGAGTTCTTTATCCCTAGAAGATCACAGAGATGAGAGTATTCACCTTGTCTATTTTAGTTACGGCGTGGGTGATAGGGTGCGTCGTACTCTTGAAGACGAACGACCACTCCAATCATCAGGGTCAAGGCCATTAGAAATTGGTCTAGCCAAAAGAACGTTCGCCTCTTGCTTGACGCATTAGCGTCGTATTATCTGCTCTTATCTTTAAACTAACCCTACTAATCCGACCAGGTGAATATAATAACGATAAGTTTGATTTCTCCTACAACAAATCGAGCTCTTAATCCATTTTATAAGATTGCATTTACGTATAAACGATAATGTTTTGAGTTCTGTTTCTTCACGTACCGGAATATATTACATGAAAATGATTTTAGCAGTTCATTAAAAACAAGCATATGTGCATTTTAGCACACACCTGTATCTAAATACGACCATTATCATAATGCATGGTATGATGCTTACGTCACTGAGATAGTGCTGTGACCTTAAGATAATTATCGGTCGTCGCCTCGTCCCGCGTCCATCGATAACACAGAACAACACAAGGACATCACTTAGCCGATCCTATAAATAACAGTAAGACTGTCAGGGTGCAGTAAATCATTTTGCTACTAACTACTATTTCAGCAAGTTAACTGCCTTGTATTTGAGTAACAGTTTCACACCTTCAATAAATGCTTGGTAACTACTTATTTTATCGTAATGACACAATAAAGTGGACTGTTGTAAAATAGGTAGTAACGCAAATTCGTATCTAGGGTTTCCTTTAAAAGATAGTTGAAATCGGTGTTCGGTTAGGTTTGTACTGACGTAATATTTATTTCAAATGACTGTATTTGATTATAAGATAGTGTTATGTTAAGTAATTTATATTAACTTTAGATTCTATGTAAAATTATTGTTTGGATTTCCGTTAAGGTATAGTAGTTGTTACTATATACCCTGTCACATCGGTTTCATGAAATACTTCTAAAAGATTATCTATTTTGAATTCGTACCTGAATGATGTTTCTTTAGAAACATTTACTTAGGTGAAAATTATGGTTTCATTTTTTTATCTTAAGTTTAATTAATATGTTACTGTATGTGTGTTACACTTTATAAATAATTGGATAATATAAATGTACGGTAAGACGATAACCTGCGTGTAAATAAAATTGATACCGATATCTTTTAATTACAGAAAAATTTCCACATTACAAGATTATCTGTAAACACGAAGCAGACAAAGCCGATCGTCTGACGTATCGTATAAATGACCGCTCGGCCTTGTCTAGGCCACGATGACGCCATCTTGCGTGCGGACGTACTCCTTTTATTGGGACACCGAAATTATCTGCATCCCGCTCTCGCATTTCGACTTAACTTGTTATGAAAGAGACGGATTAAGTGTATGTGATCAAAACGATTACATTTAATAATAGAACTATGTACACGCCGTATTTGCTGTCAATGACTTGCTTGAACTTTTTTCTTTGAATCTCATATAAATGATTGTATTGCAATGTACGCGAATTATCTCGAAACGTTACTAGGTTACTATTAAATAAAAATAATTATTTAGTCATTAATCATAGAACCATAATAGTAAAAATCGTCCAATTATAGCTTCTTAATAGGATTAGCGCTGCGACCGAGTATCTAGTAACCGCTGTGTTGTGTAATTGGCAATTACCGACGTTGGCAAGGCAACTGTCGGTGACTGATAGCGGTAACTGTGAATTGTCTGGGGAGCAAGAGCAAGGGACTCTATTGGACTTTAATTGGTTCGCCAGACGCTCTTAACTCGATCCTTTAATATCTAAGCATCCTTTCATTGGTATTTGCAATCCGTTTTTTAACGTCAAAACCTGCGTTGCAGCATTACGAATGAATGTAGACCATAGCTTCAAAAAGTATAGTAATGAGACTTGAGAATATTTTAGTTTAAGTGATCGTGGCGCTTTTAGCCTTCTGATATGAAACAGCCAGTCACTCTACTCATATTACTCATCTAACACATAAACCGTGTGATGGCTCGCCGGAGTCGCTCGGGTCTCAGATTGGGAGCGGCGGACCAGTCCGCGCGAAAGGCGAAATGCTCGCGACCGCCCGGTCGCTCCAACCGGCTCCGTGAAGGCCGCTCGCCCCCCACGCCCCTCCCTTTTTAGTTCTTAGTGATTTAGCTTGTCGATAAACAACAATAAGTATACCCTTATCAGAAATTGATAACACAATGTAATCAAAAATAGGTACTTACGTCAAATAAAATTATTATAGTCATCAACACAATACACGTCTCATTGTTGGATATGTGTCTTCTCTCTATATGTGAAGGATTAGTTATAGTTTAACTTTACTTTAAGTAAAGCTGATTTTATTTGGGAACTCCAGTGACACACAACGATGTCTCTGGAGTCTCCGGATACTATCTTTATTTACTAATACTATACTAAATAACGTATATAGAATACAATAAGTGGCCTTGTATTCTACAAATGTTGTAATCCTTCTGCTTATAAATATAAATATCCAACTATAAATATAAATAGAATCGTTCATGGTTGGAAGGGTTTGGTATGAAATATACAGGTAATTAATCAAAGGAGTAACGCATTTGTGGGCAACCTCAAGTGGAACTTCAATACCAGCTGAAATTGTCCATGGGCGGCAGACGAGGTTATCACTGAGTGGAATATGTGCTCGTGTGTTGCTACTGTGTTTTAAAAAAGGATCACAAACGCTAATTACCCAGAAGACTTAAGTTTGAACCTCTCATATCAGTTTGAATTGTATAAATATAGCAAAATACCTAAAACACTAAATTATTCCATACAAAATGTAAACACTAAAGTAGCGCGATAAATGTGGCGGCTAATTCATTAAACAAGCGCTGACGCAGTGCAACGTTATCGCGAGCTTCGCCCTCCGCTGTAAACATAATGCCAATGACACGGAGGTCGTCTATCTATCGATAATATTGTGACGCGGTGTGCCAGCACTGGCCCGACCGGCAAGGCCGCGGCGCGGTGCGCGTGTCGTCGCGCCGCGTACGTGTACACAAACACACCGTTTCAAAACGACAACTTATTCTCAATTTGAATCGTGCGTGAACTTTTCCGCGCTAGATTTTTTATTTTTATTTTTTATATCGTTAAAATGTCTTCTAAATATAGCTTGTTTTTTTTAGGTAATTATTTTTATTTTTTTGTTTTGTGTTATAAATAACAATTAGAATTTCATGTGTATATTTTGGTTGCAGGTTAACAAGATGATGGTGTTATCAGCGGATAACTTTCAACATCCATTTCATCCGAAACGAGCACAATCGTCTCGTACTCAGGAAGTTCCGTCAGGATCGGGAACATGTAACCCTGTGTTCAGACGCGGGGATGTCACAAGACTGATTCCCGCAGGTGCCTTAGACAGCGACGAAAGATGATCAAAGTGGAAGATATTAGGAATATTTTTTATAGAAATTATGAAGAATAGACATAATAGTTTTTGAAAATTTTGATGCAGTATTTTTGGATGATTTTTTAAGTTAGACAATTATGACTGTGTGGTGCTCTATAGTGTAGAAGTGATTGATTATCTGTGGTGCGTGGTGATGGTAGTGCAGTGATTGGTGATGAACGTCGCGATGTCGAGCGACGCCGACACGGTGAAGATTGAAGGTGGTCATGTGTCAGTCACCACAATCAGCATGCCGGGTCCAGAAGCCAATAATGGTATGAGTTGTTTTTATTTTTAACTTATTAAATTGTGTCAATAATATATATAATCTGCTTACATGCTGCTGCTGCCGATGTCGCCTGCTTTGAAAAAATGTAACATGAAAATATATCTGAACCTAACAGAAACCTAACAGCCTAACAGAAATATATCTCTACAATTTCGTCAAAATAAGGCGCACGCGGTAAATTTTCCTAGGTTTTAATTTTATCCCGCGGAATCCTAATAGATTTTATAACATAAATGTAGCCTGAATTACTCCTTATAATATCTGTGATCTGTAGTGATAATCCCGCAAAAATCGGTCTAACCGTTCTGGAGATTAGCTTAAACAAACAGATCGATATTTTTTTATTAATGTGTTTTTGTTATAATTAGGTACCCATATACATACTATCATATACATTTGAAAGAAAGAAGGAAAACAACGTTTAATCGTGGCTACAATTGACTAAGGGAACAACTTAAAAAATATATAAAAAAATATTAACATAAACATTTAGTAAAAAACAGTTACTTTGACATTGCAAACAGACACTTTATTTATTTTTATATATTTATGTTAATATTTCTGTATTTATAAACAGCAAGAAACAATATTAGTGGGTAAAATGGTGTAAGTGTATAATATAAATTAAAATTTAAATATTATAAATAAATAATTTGATTTTAATTCTAGTTCCTAAATTTATATATACAGGCATGAGGAAAAATTGTTAGCAACGAATTGCGATGTGGATATGATAATCATATTTAGATTCTTTTTTCATGATCCCTCTATATAAGACTACAGGATGAATGACCGACCCCACTTTGCATTTGGCGGTTCCGACTGATACGCATACTGTAGCTACTTCCGAGCGCCATTTCAGGTTACTTTTAACGATTTTGTTTCAGATTAGGGTCATAATGCCAAAAAATATATTAATATAAAAATATTAAAGAATAAAATTAAGCATAGGTAAGGGGTATCAATAATATCAATAAGTAAGTAGTAAGTATCAATTAAATACTTAAATCCAGTTAGTTATTTTTTATCAAATCAAAGTCTTTGATTTGATTAATCATCCTAATTATAGACTGCATTTATTGCCATTATCCCCGTTTGTATTTTTAAATAAAGAATACGACCAATTAAGTAAATGGCTATGATTTTTCCAAATGTTTTAAATAGTTTTTCAATAGATTTATATAATAATGTAAATATATATTGTTGAAATCACGTTATAACATAGAATAATACTTACCCTTAACGTAACCTTGAACTTTTATTGTGAATAAATTACGACTGGCAGTCATAGAAGTGCAGAAATAGATGAATAATCAAAATCAAAATCAAAATATTAATCAAATCAAAATATAAATTACATTGTCGCTAATGATGATGGCTGCTGAAAACTATGAATATCATTGTTTATAAGTTGCAGTAATGAAAGTAAATCGTCAATTGCGACTCTACATTTATATACAGGGTTTCTTGCCGCCATTTCACCATATATACTATAGCTCAAATTATATTATCATAATTATATATTTGTTAATTAAATTTTCACAACATTCTTCAATTCAATACTTTTATACTTCTATAGCTTCTATAGCTCTTATGATACGTATATATTTTTAAATGTTTAAAAATTTGCTTCTACGAAGCCTTCCATGTGCGAGTTCGACTCGCACTTGACATATTTTTAAGACTACTTCAGTCATCTACTATTTGATGGTTCCAGGTCAATTCTCGTACAGTTCGAGCGGAGTACGCATCAGCGTGTCTTCGGAGCCACATGACGAAGACTCCACCGATGCGGAGATCTCCAAAATCGACTTCACGCAGCATCAGTACGAGGTGAGAAGATTTCTTTAATACCTCTTATGAATTACTACTGGTTATTGTATTCTTTAGAAAGTATTTTGCAGAAGATTTTTAGCGACAAGGCAACCTACTTCTGCCTAATAACACCAGTATTAAGCGATATTGTATTCTGGTTTGAAGGGTGCGGTAAGGGAGTCATATTTATCCGAAGCGTTGCAACTTATTCCTCAGGGGTAGGTACGCATCTGTGATCGACTTTAGGTAGCACACAAATCCTATTTGAGGTTGATTACAAATGTCCTAAAGCAGCAGTGGCCACTTACGGTCAGGTGGACTGCACTCCATTGCTAACCTAAACGTAAAATTATAAAAAAAACCATCCTCAATTCACCGCAGTTTATTAATTGAATTCTTGCAACATTTTTCCTTTTTCAAGTGTCAGCTAATCTATTATGAATCACGTCTTATCACCGTATCATCACTGCCCTTGGCAAGGTCGTTAGCTTCGCTCAGCCGATTGTGCGAATGTAACTGATTCATAACGGTCCACATGCCGCCATTGTCGGAATGCCTTTGTCACTTCGCTATTTCTCTAAATTCAAATTGCGTTTGGTATTGTCGCTGTGTTAGATGGGTCCTTGTAACGTTTTCTTATGATTTAGTCTCGTAGATTGTGTTTGAAGTGAGTTTATTAATATAGTTCAACATATTCGTTGAAAAGTACTGAAAACTTATTGTAGTTTATTTCCTTTATGATGGAGTAGCAAACGAGCATGCAGTCCACTTGATGGTAAGTGGCAACTGCCGTTCATGGACATTTGTGATCCACCCCAGATAAGACCAAAATCCCAACTGAAGCCGACCACAGACGCGTTGCTACCCCTGAGGACTAAGTTGGAATGCTAATTAAGTTTATCTCCCCTACCACACCCTTCAAATCAGACGACAGCGGCGCTTAACACTGATGTTATTAGGCAGAAATAAGTGTGCGGTGGTGCCGCTGGAGTCGAACTACAAACGGTTCTACCGCCTTTTTTGTAAAGTGGCCATCTATTATTATGTTGAACTCAAATTCCTGTTCTGAGTGTTTGAACGCGGTAGAACCCTGTGTGGTTCGATGCAGGTGGCGCCACTGCCACTTATGCCTGCCTTATAACGGCAGGGTTAAGCACTGTTGTTCTTTTGCGAAGTGTGTGGTGAGGAAGACATACTTAACAGAGGCGTTCTAACGGAGTCCTCAGGCGTAGCAATACATCTGTGGCCGGCCTTAGGTAGAAGCCAAATTCTAACTGAGGTTGATTACAGATGTCCATCGGCAGCAGTAGCCTTACCTTCTGGTGGACTGCATGCTCGTTTGCTACTTCCGTAATATAAATTTAAAAATACCAGCCGATGTTTTTAATGAAGTTGATGCACGAACTTGCAATCCTCTTTATGGAAGCGATCATTACCACCCAGAAACATCATTCAATTCCTTATTGGATGTCCTGAGGTTGACCTCATAGGCATTACTATCGTTGTAGACTAAGTTGGAACGCCTCTTATTAATCTACACTTTACTACACCTGCGAATAAAACTCGTAGTGGACTATGGCTTAAATTTTTCTCATGTTGATAATACACTTGTGCAAACAGAAGTTAATAGGCAGATGATGGTTTCTATACCTTGTAAAAATTCGTTTCCAGGTCAATATGCGAAATAAGAAGAAGCGGTCATCCAGCGGTCAATGTGACCAGAACGAGCAGGAGCGGCCCATGTCATGGGAGGGCGAGCTCTCCGACTCTGAGGAGATGGTCATCGACACCAGCGCCACCAACGGTAAGTGTTAAATTTTGGACACCTCATGGATAGTTGGTTGCTAACCTGTCTTCCGCTCCAACGTCTATGCTCAAGACCAAGCCCAATAAGAATGTAGGACTCGTCAAATGTTATGCAACAAATTGGTGGCTTCAGACTTATTATGTGAAACATGTGCGGCGAAGGAAAGTGAGGAATCGTGAGGAAGCCTACACAACCTGAACATTATTTTTGTAAAGTTCTCTAAAATTGTTTGAAGTCTACCAGACCTTAGTCATTGTGCATAGACACATAATTATTACTGTTAGTCAATTGCCACAAAAACTAGTTGAATTGAAATAGATGTTGATTTAAACTTAACGAGGCATTCCAACTTAGTCCTCAGGGGTAGCAACGCATCTGTGGTCGACTTCAGTTGG
>DWRA01003051.1:0-12728 GCA_018250295.1 Spathilepia clonius
GGTACGATCTTTGGTGAAAGATATTTGAATTATTTTAGTCAAATAATTTTTTTTTGCTTTTATTATTGTACTAAGCGCAATGGCCATATCAATCGATTCTACCATTACATCATCATTGTGATCTATAATTGTCTCAGAGAAGATTATATTTTTCACGCGTATGTCATACGAAAAATCAATCTTAATCTATTACCACGTCTATTACACGTCAAAAAAGGTATTCCATAGAAAATATAACAAAATATTTCCTTTCGAAAGCGCGGAACAATTCCTTATTTCCCGACTTCCCCTTGTATTTACACGTGCTATTATTTGCATAAACATTTTTTTATTCAACAGAGGGGTGCAGTGACTGTAAAAATATATTTCTAATTCTGTTCGCCACAAGCTTTCCGGTTGTCGTACTCCCGGTAGTACGGACGTTGACTGATCGCGTTTTCGCTCTCCTAATATTATTTTTGAGCTCGCTTTGAACTTAGCGCTATGAACTCATATTATTTTGCTCAGTTTGGATATTTACGGTTGCTATATTTATCAATGCTTTGTTCGAAATTCGAACTATTTTGTCTCGGTTGACGTGATCCTCGTGAGAGATTGTGGTAATTTGCTTAAGTTTTACTTTGAGAAACAATTTAATTAACCCCTACAAATTATAAGTATCTACAGAATTCGTTTTGAAATAAAAGATTAATTTTTTTTAGGAACATAAGTAGGTAAATATTCTCAAAATAATATTTAATTCATTAATTAAACACAATTAAAAACAATAATGTGTAATGTCACGAAATTGAAATTAAGGAATTGATCACCTATTACCGAAATAATATTACATTTCAAGTCACTAATTCAGATATATTAAAATACTACAATATATTGTAGAGCTTTTCAAAACGAGTTATCAGATGATTTTGTACCAATAACGTGTATTATTTAAACGAGATTTTAATTGATTAAATATAGTAACATGTGTACTTCTAAAATATTGTTTCAAAAATTTTACTTTATACAATTTTCTAGTAAGGTCGCTACAACGACTATCTCTGAATGCTTCAATATAGTTCATCGTTGCGCTCATAGATGGCGTTGTAACATAAAATTGATGTACGTTTAAATATATTTAAATTATAACAAAATTATTTAAAAATATGTATTCTTATTATTTAAACCTACATAACTGTACAATTTAACTGTATTATAATGTAGCGGTTATCTGAATTATTTGAATAAATAATTATCTGTCTTATTTTTGTATCAACTAAATATTTCTATAAAATTATTACCGAGTGTAAAATGTGTTCTAGTATAAATTAAATTTTTTTGTTCTATCGCATTGTTACCTCTCCTCAAAATTGGAGCCATGTTATAACATAAAAAAACCTAATAACATGGTTATTGACCCTAAGCTTATTATAAAACCCCGAAATATCTGATTCTGTAACAACGACCAAGTCTTAGTAACAAAAACTAAGCTTATTAAAAAAACATTATATCTTATAATTACACACCCACATACAAACAGGCCAATCCTATTAATACATGTCTGACGCTACGCACGTGCACACAAATATGACTGAGAAGACGTACGCACACATTGAAGTTGTGTATGAGACAGTAAGGCGAGTCGATTGTGTGGTTATTGATATTGCCAGGTATTAAATTTTGCGAGGAACTCGGGAAATCGAGGTTTTTTTATTTTTAACTCATGACTTATTTTTCCAATACAATTTCAATGTAAATATTTCAATACTAGCGTACCTAGTTTATTTCCATAACTTAAGAATACTGGTGTCTTGAGTTATCTTGCCTGTTTGACACATAGAGTCCGGTTCCATATTTGATCTTCGGTTAGGTAGGTCTAAATAAGGAAGTTAGATTTCTGTCTGGGTCTATCTGTATATCCCTTTGCTTTTATGTGTATTCATAGCACCTACTAGGTACAACATAAAAATATGTGGGACTTTTACTATAGAAATATGCATTGTACTTATTTAGAAACTTAAATTTTTGTCACTCTTGTCGTCGAACCAAACAGTACGTAGTTATTAAGTACCTTAACGGTAGTCGCTACGTGATACTAATTTAAAAAGATAATGTCTGTTGTTCCCATATAAAAATATTAATTAATTTACGTTTATTACAGATTTTATTTAATACTCTACTTGTTGCATGAGAACATTGTCACTACTTTAAAAGTGTTAGTATTCTCCTTTTATCTGATGATCTAAATTATCAATATTATTGAAAAATATACAACAAAATTTGTATAGACAGTATTATAAATCCCAGTAACTTGTTTTGAAGATCCTTACAACCTAATACCGACCAATAATTTCACCAAAGTTGCTAACTTCTAAAGAAAGTTGTGTTCAATTAACTGGCAACATTCTCAGAAGCCGTCTGTCTCTTTTTCACCTACGTACGCTGACTCATTCTAACCCGAAGTTAGGTTAGCCCCACATTAATTAAACGTTGGGATAGAACGCCAATCAAACTTTGACCGCCGCTAAGCCGATGAAGCCGAACTTATTATGTGGTATTAAAATTCCATTTTCGAACTCAAACCGTTTCAAATTGAAACGGAAACGTAATTATACCATCAAATGATAATTGCTAATTCCATAAATGCATTCAATTAGGATATTAGACATGAAATATCAGTAAAGAGTTTTTATTTCCGTAATTATCAATTATAGGGTGGGTTATTGTCGGTAATACGCGTATTGATCGGCCGCTATTAGCGCTTTGGAGTCATTAATTTACTATTAAACCGTTGTGTGTCATTAGTTAAGCACAAAAAGTGCCGCATCATATGGTGCGTACACATGTGCGAGTCGACGGTGGCACATAAATCATAAAAACATCTTTATATTTGTTTTTATACGTAGGTAGTAGCCATGTCGATAGAGGAACGGAAAAAATCCCCCTTTTCCTGCCTGGGGATCACACATGACCGGCCTGTCTATCTGCCAGACCCGTGTCAAATATTCTCTGGAGCGGACACCGCCCCCACTCGGCTTTTGGGGCAGGGGAGCCCCCTGGGGCTTGCTGTCCCGCGGCGAAGCTCATCTCGGGGTCCTAATGCGTTCTACGCTCCGCATTACGCTGAGATGAATTTTTACGCGTCCACAGATAGGAGAGTTTCGTCAGATTGGATTTTTAACATTGATAACAAATATACCGTCAATATAATGTAATATACGTTAGGGAGCGGAATGATTGAATATTTTCTCTTTCATTAAGATTTTCGCCTTCAGGCCGAGCTTTGAAAAATCACCCTCGCCAGCACCTTTCATAACTTTTCGCTTCGTGATCCAACGCAATTACTCACCTTCTATCGCCTTCTCAAATATTCATTCGTTCCTTTCCTGCTGCAAATTATCGTAATGGTTCGAACAAACAGGTAATTAGAGACTCGTATGGAAGGTAGGGCCTTCATTTTTTAAGCCCAGACCGCCGATGCCTTCCGGTTTCCAAATTTCGAAGGGATGTAGCTACTTAATATTTTTTCGGTATTTCGATATAACGAAGCAAAGAGGCGCGCTGCTAGGTTTTAGGAGTAGCTTAACTCAATTGGATACTATAATTAATTACTGCGTAGGTAGCGTGGGTGGGTGTCGAGTGAATTGTGCGGTGGCAGAGGTCGGGTAGGATGTCGCGTCGACAGGCGGAGCCGGGCGCGGAACAAAGCTCCGGAGCCTAACAAAGACGTCACCGGCCGTGCCTGCGACGCGGAGTTATGGCACCCATTGTGCGCAACAATACCCAACAAACGAGTTTGTATAAGCTATTAGGTACGCGCATTAATATATATTTTTTGTTCGCCCGAAAATTTAGCATTCCATTACGAGGGAGAGAAATGAAACGCCCGCCGCATGAATTATATTAAAATATATTTGAATATTTCATTTGACACCTTTTTTGCGGGCGGAATTTCGTTCAATCCCCGGCCGGCTCTCGTAATTTTTAGCGTACACCGAAGCGAAATTTTCGGTGAATAACATTCCATTTCGGATGCGAAACACGACGGGAATCAGCGTCGACACAACACTGACTGATGGCTCTGTATTCCAGATATAAATTCTTTTTGAGGTCCGACCGAGCATATTTTATTTATGTACCCTTTATACGTATTTTTGTTACAATATCTGAAAACCACACGGTGATATTGTTTTATTTCTTAATAAAATCTTTAATATTAATTATTTAACACGTGTGGACATAAAAATGTGTGATTAACGTGAATATAATCGAAACGAAAGTTGAAAATTTCATTATAATATGCTTTTATACTAGCCTAATAGCTTTTATACTAATTGGTAACAAAATTCCCCTACTTATTTGGTACGAAACTCAACGCAATCAACGGAGTACCTAATCAACGTAGATCGAAATAGTTTTAGCTGGTATATGCGATTGAAATCAGTAAATATTCAAAGGCCGAATATATACATGTGTACAACACGAAGTCATTAGCGTCGTCTATATACAGTGGGGTAGGTACGTCTACACCCGCCCTACAAATGATTAATGAATATCAGAGCTTGAAAGCTTTCCCTTTTGTTTTTTTACGATTCCAGTTGTATTCGTTTCCCTCATACCATTTTATTCTACTATCAGAGCATAGATGGTATGTTATAACGATAACAATCTTTTTAAATAGGACACACGTAAGTAATTTTAGTACAAAAGATTTATGGCCATAATACGTATGGTAATTAGAAAAATTTCCACCGGTTAAATATATTTTATATACTTATCTGCATATTAGGTCATTTACGCTGTGTATGAATATTAATAATATAAAATATTAAAATTTCGTAATAAAAATTTAAAGATTAAATTATTTTAAAAGTATCTACCTAACAACAATTTCAAGATAAGTAGGTACTAACTGTTAATTTTATGCTAGTTTTGAGTCAGAATTTCGCTTGCCTGAAAATTATTTTATTGCGTCTTTCTTCAAGGTTGAGCATTTTTTCGTTAAAAACTTCAAAAACCTGGTAGATATTGTATTTTTATAGAATTTTTTGGAAAGCAATATTGTAGCAGGTATATATTTTTTGTTACAAAAAAGGAAAAAGATTACTGTAGATTATAAATTATAATTTTATTTATTATTTATGACGAAATCACAGAACAAAACTTACGATTAGAAAATCCAAAAAATGAAATCATTGATGGATATGACCGCAGTCAAAATCGCTTTATATCGCGTCTTAATTACAACGACTTTATATAAAGTAATCAAACTCATGTCTTCTTTTTGCTCAATTGCAATATCAATTAAACTTATTAAGCAGAGTCGGCCATTGGTTCCGAGACTTCGTTGAAAACCAGCAATTTTATTTACGACGTGTAAGCGTTTAAGAGAAATTGCATTAATCTGAATACCCGTTTGATATCATGTACGATGTTGCAATACACTGAGTGGCGACCGCGAGTCAAAAGGTAACAAATTACGGAAAAACACAAACCAATTTAAACTTACGTGACCCGGAAATAAAGGGTGGAATCGTTTAACGTTCAGTTGGTGTTATACTTTCATTCTTTCGTGTATAAATGTATGAAATTGTAGGACATGAATTATGGATTGTCGATATCGCTCCAAGCTGTTGCTGTATTTTTTTCGTATTTCTCGATGCGATACCGCAACGAATTAAATTAAAAGCTCTTTTCACTTGTCATCCCTTGATGAATTTGGTATTTAGGCGCGCTGTCTGCCTATATGAGTTATTTATTTTAAACGTACCTTTATGTAATATTTAATTTACCTATGACTTTTCATAATTTACTTTCGTAATTTAATCATTGATTATAGGTACGTTATGGTATACCTACTTTAAAATATTTTTTCAAAGATTGTAACCATAGTTGAGAGGTACAGAGTGAAGGATCTTTACTGAACTTACGATCATAATAATATAAATATTGAGAATATTTGCTCCTTGCTACAAGTTTCTGTTATACATATACTTAATATAATATAGCCAAATCTTAACATTACTTCAAATAATTATTTATTTGTAATCAAACTGTCTAAGGTATAAACCTAGACCACTAGTAAGGAGGTTAAAATTATTACTAGGCTATCACTAGTCACGTAGATCAAAAATGTAGTTAATACAACTGCAAATTTAGCAGAGTAACTCTATAAACCCTTTTCAAGTAAATATAGTCTAGCACTCCAGATTCTAAACTCCTAAAGCATGAAATTTTGTACATAAGTTTGTTATATAACATATCCACATTACTAAGGACAGGATGTTTCAAAACTCCAAAAACGTAACTCCAAAAGCTTGATTACAATAAACTCCATATATATGCTTATACCTATAAAATATCTAGTTAGGCAATTCCAATACACCAGTTGCTGTAAGACTAATCTGCCCAAGACCGTCGACTTACATTTATCTGGATAAAGTGCGTGCTAAAATATTGACCGGCGGACTATCTCGCATCGCATTTGTACTGATTACCTACACGATAGAGCGAGGCACGAAAGGTAAAGGGTCGAAAAATGCGGTCAGTCGATACCAGGAATGGCCAATCACGACTTAATATTCGGTAATGTATGATTACAATTTGATGGATCGTTTTTTTTGTAGGTGAGAATTCTTAAGTATTTTAGTATCTACGTATAAAATATTATTAAGGAGTGTGTTAAGGCCTCTAAATATCGTACGACCTCTCGATATCGCTACTATACGTGACCTCTCTGTCTGGGGACTGAGGTTCGAATTCCAGGAATGCACCTCTGATTTTTCGAAGTTATGTTTGTGTTTGATATTAATCCCAAACTTTAATGGTTAGGGAAAATATTGTGGAAACCTAGGCATCTGATATTTGTCCTAAAAAGTTCTAAAAGTTGTCTGAAATCTAGCATTACACACATCAACAGCGTGATGGACTATAAACTAAACTAATCCCACTCCGAGAGAAGACCTGTACTTGGCAATGGGTCAGTAATAGGTTGACGACGACTACGTGCGATTTATTTCATACTATTAGGCGAAGCCTGGAAAATAAAAAATGTGTTAATTATGCACAAAACATGTCTTAGTTGCTTTTTGGTTCATATAGAGATGATGTTAACTAAACTATATACGAAGAAATAATTCATGTTCATTTCTGTTTACATAAAAATATTTCCTTCTATATTAGTATATTCACTGTAAGTAGGCAAATTAGTCGAGAAATCCAATCTTCATATTAGTAAATGCTATTAAAATTACGTAACAATCTCCCCGAGCCATTATTGCCTACTCAGGTCTAAGTAAAGTGTAATTACGTTAGTCTCACGCTCAAAGGCCGAGTGTCGTCTCACGCGTGTCCAGTGTGTCGTGAAAGTAAGCCGAGCCGATTTTGTAACTCCCCCCGCGATGATTTATACGCGCCCGGCGACACATGCAGCGCTGCGCCCGACGCCCCTAAAGCTGCGATTTCATTTTACTTTAACACACGGGCAGGTGGAACGCAGCGTGTTACACGCTTCGTAATTACCCCGTTAAGGCGTTTTTATAGTTCCACTTTTAGGCGTTTTTATAGTTAGATTTTGATCTTTGTTTATAAAAGATTGAATTGAAATTACTAAAAGCGGGCGTTAATGTAAAAAATACGTAAGACTTATTTATATTGCACCTACCAGTCATGTATGTGTGACATATCAGCTTCACTTTTCTTTGCTGCTCAGGTCTAACCCTGACCACACAGTCACACACGGAGTTTATACACATAGATTATGTTTAAAATGTCCTTTATTTGGTAGTCAAAACATTAATGCTGTGAAAACTGCTCGTCCTGTTAGAGCAAAAGGGTTTAAGCTATAGTCCAGCGCGCTGGACAAGTGTGGTTTGGTATACCTCACACAGCTTTGGGAACAAAGGTAAATAAATTTATTTATCATATTGTACAGGACTTACACATTAGTATTTAGAAATACATTTAAAGCGCATGAACCATTCGGTTAATACAAAACAGCCAAGTCTGCATCGACCGCGTGCGATCCGCCCGCCTTCTGACCGCCTTAATGTTCTTATTACGTACGGTTTAAATCTGACGTCGGGATCATGTTTTATGCATCTGAGTGCGCGATGAAACCGCTAGTGTAATATATAAAGCCCGCTGGGAAGGGGATTTCATGAGCTATATAGCTGTGTATGATTTTGTTTTGTATATTTTATACGATGCAATGGATTCGTGGCCAAGATCGGTAATTGTTTTAATTTTCATAGTCCAACATTCGCTCATGATTATTTTTTTCTCTGTACGGTTAAGTAGAGTAATTTCCTAACATGATTCATTTCCCTTTATAGCCGAGTGATAGTGCTTATACTTTTAAAAATTAAGAATGTATGCGGTAGGCATGTTGAAATTTAAAAATGGCATTATTTCCATTTTTCTGATATGACTAGCTAAGTACCTGCCAAATAAGAACTTTGTTAAACGAACCACGATGCGAAGCGGTCACCATATCGGTCTTACACTCAATAGATTCCAGGTTCAATTCTCGGCCAGACAATATCTAAATGATGAATTTAGATTTCGGTTCTGAGTCTGGGTGTTTATGTATCCGTCTCTGTGTTTGTCTACACACACAGATAGGAAAAATCCTAGTGCGGGGCTATGAATGTAAAGTGTAGGAATTTTGTTCGTAACTATCATGTCACAAAACGTAAAGCGTAACTATAATTTTGTTGCCAATAACCAGTATTCGTTGGACAATAGCATTTGCATTCTTGAATGCCTCCCAAAACGCTGTGCGATGAGGCTGTTATCAATTTCCGGTGCAACAAGTGGCCAATAATTTTGAATACGCTGCACCACTTGTATCTACTAAGCACTGGATCTTTTGCATTCATGAATTGTTCGCGTCGTGCTTTTACCTACTTTTATTTTTATGTGATGAAACTAAGAAACAAGTATGCAGTCTTCATAAATGTCTTCTTTCAAATAACAATGTTACACTTATGACAAAAATAGCATAAAGTTAGTTCTATCACGTTCCAAATACAATGAGTTCCTTTTAATATTTTAGCGTCAAAAATCAGTAGATCAAAGAAAATGAATTAACTGTAATCCTTAATTTTATTGGATTTTTTATAATGAAATCTTTACTTGATTTTTAATAATCGAAATCAGGCTTTCTGATAAGTAGTTCCGTTGACTATGGATTTTTTAAAAACAAGACGAATGGCCAATGCTTTGCTGACTTTGATGGAGAGCATAAAATTTGGGCTCTTCGCAGAAGTATTGTACCTCTGTGAAAAGCGCAAATTTAGTTTACCTACGTATAATATAGCAGATATAGGATAAGGGATCTTAACATTACTTTGATAATACCAATAGATAATTGTATTTAACGCTTGGTATAATTATTCGGAAACTGAGGTAGGTAACGCAATTATTCCCTTTTCCCTTTAAAGAAACAACATTATGTTCAATATATTTTCAAGACAATATTAGTCAACATGTCAGCCTAACTTATATAAATACGTATCGTTGTCTTAATATTTCAAGTATTGTAGGACTTAGGGCGCCCATTGTTAGTTCGTACCATGTAGCCAATTTGTCAAGTCGGAGCACTTACAAAATGCTCTACTTGTCATCGAGTTCTACTCACTTGTTTTTTTAAGTTGGTACTAATTTCTGGGAAACAGTAGTGAGGTATCACTCGCGTTGTAATTCCACATTTTGTGGCGTGTTTCGAAGTTCGCGTGTTTATCTTGTATTGCAAGTTGTTTTGCGTGTTTCAGTTGAAACGAAAATAATCAACCGAGTTCGCCTTTATGGCGGAGTTGGAGAAACTTAATTTTGGACCGCTCCAATTATTTGGAACAAATTTGAACCAAATTCTGAGGGAATGATAAAGTAAGGATCTAATGCTTTTGATGCTTCTTATCGAGTGATGTCGTTTTTGTACAGTAAATACTATCTTCCTTTACCCCTTACTGTCCCACAACTGGGCGTGGATCTCTTGTCGTAATGACAAAGATTAAACTTAATAAAGATATAGTCAAGTAAGTACCTAATTGTAAAGTTCATCAAGCTGACATATAGACGATTGATAAACCTTTTATAAATTAGTGCGAACGGTCGTAATTTGTACTAGACAATCACTTATCCAAGAGATACATTTTTAACAGGGAGACATACTACTCCGAGACGTTCCTACTTAGCCCTCATGGATAACAATGCATTTGTGGTCGACCTCGGGTGGGACTCTAATTTTTCTGGGGTTGTTTATTATACGAGCGGCATTTACCACTTACTGTCAGGTGGACTGCAAGATCTTTTGCTACTTCCATACAATAAAAAAACTGCGCAATATAAATTACTCTTGTTATTGAATTGAAAAACGTAATAGTATTGCTGAATAGACTGAGAACTTATAATTCATAAATAAATTACAATTAAAGTGCACTTAAACTCACACACGACTCACAATACAAGTTTTCTTACAAACCAGTTACAAAAGCTTTGATAGCATACGCTCACACGAAATTCTATTAATTTCACTAAACGCATAATAACCTGGAGTTTAAGCGTCAGATTTGTTTTTTAATTCAAAACAAATTACAGAGTTCAGGGCATCTTCTAAACCGTGTATAATAGGGTTTGCATCTCCCGAAGAATAATGGGTACAAAAAGAAAAAGGCCCGCGGCGTCTTAAATTATTTTAATTGGCTTCGGTAGCGGTTTGGACCGTGTCTTCGAATAAATACTCCCAACGGGTTTATGACAAATTCATGCAGCATCATGCGTTCTAGTGATGGGACAATTATTGATGATCTTAAAGATCGCACGGAATATATGAACATTATTTATGAAAATGAATAATGTGTTTTTTTCCTTATTATGGCCGATTGACATATTCCAAAGTGATTAATATTTATCATATGGTAGTAATACTTTTAACCATGATACCAAATAAGTGAACGTCTACGTTTTAAAAAACTCTGCTACATTTAACTATAAGGATTTGTCCAGTTAATCCTGCGAATGGATAAAACGATTTTGAGTGAAATTTTATGGCTAGAAACACGTGGAACTGATAAATATGAGTAATTAACATTGTCGGAGTATCATCAAAGAAGGGTCCCCTGTTACGGCTTCATGTATTTTTTTAACTTTAAGGTATACAGGCTTAGCCACGATGTTTTTTTAAATTTCTTTTATTTTCTGATACGCACATAGAATAATGAAATGAACCAACTACCCTTAAATGAAAAATCTTCTATAAATATTCGTTGAGCAGTCTTATCCTCCTAGTACGAATTTAGAATTCACACTGAGAGTCTGATGTTCGATTCCCTGGCACATCTCTGTGATGTTTCATTATTCTATGTCCTCGTCAACCCATTACTGTCCCACTGCTGGGCACCTCTTAGTGTGAGAGGGGTTAGGCCATAGTCCACCGCGCTGGCCTAGTGCGTATTGGTAGATTTCATACACTTTTTGAGAACATTTTTTTGCAAAGAACTCGCAAGTGTGCAGGTTTCCTCACGATATTTTTCTTCACCGTTATAGCAAGTGATAATTAATTTATAATATACCTTAGAAAAATCAGAGGTACGTGCCTGGGGTTTGAACCTCTGACCCCTCGACTGAGAGACCGTGATTTAACCACTAGGCTATAATTGCTTTGCAGCATGCAGTACACCTGATGGTAAGTAATACAGCCCCCCATGGACATTTATAATCAACTCCAGATTAAATTCGGATTCTTTTTGCTTGAGGGAGGCCACAGACGTTACTACCCCCGAGGACTAAGTTAAAACACCTCTAATAAGTATCATTCTTATCACAAATAGCAGCACAGTAGCGTTTAACACTGTCGTTATTAGGTAGAAATAAGTATGGCGGCCTACGAAGTCGAATCGCAAAGGGTTTTTACCAGTAAGTTATCCCTACCAAATAACAGCGTTAATGATATAAACATAATCCACGTCTTAACAGATTTTTGCTAACAGTTGAAATCATGCTTCTACCGTATTCTACAAAACCGATTTGCAATATGAACTTTATTGTAAGCATATAAGGAGTTCACACCACACTACCTTATTATAACTGGATTTATTAAATATAACAAGTAAAGCAGGATTACATTTATCCCTTTCGCACGCCACGCGACGATATACCTGTCCCTTTTTGTCGTGTGGCATCCGGTATCTTTGTTTCATTCTCCCGGCACGCTTATGGTGCCATCTCGCTCGCGCTAGGTGAATGCTCGGCACATCCGTTGAGAACGGGTTCGAAATGTGACAGGTGCAAAACAACTTGGCTGACCGAATACATTCCTTGGCCAGTTTTATTTTTTTTTAAATCAAAATGGCCGCGACGTACGCTGCCAGATGGTATATGTTTAATTTTATATTTATTTGTATTCGGTATAAATGAATTAATTTTTAGTATGTCGATCTGTTTGTAAACGTAAAAGTGATTTTGAAATTAATTTGTCGAACTTTTGTGCAAAGAAATCTTTAGGCATCATTTATATAAAGACTGAATGGCATTACTGTTTCATAGTTGGAATTAGTCTCTTCTCAGAGTGAGAAGGTTTAGGCCATAGTCTATGGATATCACACTTTAAGAGATTTTTTGAAAACTCTCAGGAATATTTTAAAGAATATAATATTTTAAATAAGAATAAAGAATTTTAAAGGTGGTAGACCCCTTTGTAGTTCGACTCCGGCGGCACCACCGCCACACTTATTTCTGCCTAATAACAG
>DWRA01003052.1:0-12727 GCA_018250295.1 Spathilepia clonius
GAATTAAATTTGAAAAGAATTGTACACACTCAAAGAAATTACACAAAAGCAGTGTATACTTATGTTTAATATTACACTAAATCAAATCACTATATTTATTAATTAAAATGAAATACGTAATGGAATTACGTTCATTAAAATTACGACATAATTAGAAGGTGACGTAATATTTTCCGCCTTTACGGTTTTTTTATACGGTGTTAATATTTTTAAGCAAATAGCTTTTATAGTATTAATCTTCGCTGCAGATACACTAACGAGTCGTTCTCGTATCCGCGGTTGCGGCTCGCGGTTTCTAATGCGTATCACTCGCTACACAGCTCATTTGAATTTACCGTTTCGTACCGCAGGAGATTATCAGCTGCACTGCGTCTGTTTCTGCTTTGAATTGGATTGTAAAGGATTTTAGAATTTACACAAAAGCAGTGTATACTTATATTTAATATTACACTGATACAAATCACTATATTTATTAATTAAAATGAAATACGTAATGGAATTACGTTCATTATAATTACAACATAATTAAGAGTGACGTAATATTTTCGCCCATACGGTTTTTTATACGGTATTAATATCTTTAAGCAAATAGCTTTTATAATTTTAATCTTCACTGCAGATACACTAACGAGTCGTTCTCGTATCCGCGCTTGCGGTTTGCGGTTTCTAATGCGTATCACTCGCTACACAGCTCATTTGAATTTACCGTTTTGTACCGCACGAGATTAGCAGCTGCACTGCGCCTGTTTCGAATTTCTGCTTTAAATTGGATTGTAAGGGATTTTAGCGTTTATATATCGCATATTTTCAATTTCAAAAAAATATTTTACTTAATTATGTATCTTATGATTTGAGATAGCTAAGGTGTTCAAGTTTGTACGTAACCTACAATAAAGGTAAAAAAAAAATACACAATTAAGTAAAATATATTTTTTTTAGTTTATAAGATGCTCTACTGTAAAATTGTGTTTTTTAAGATAACAACTTTTGAAGCAAAGAAGCTATATGTATAATTAAATATTAATATTATCTACTATGAAGATGTTTTTATTATTTTACGTTTTGTAACTAAAGCAAGTAGTTACTGGTGCTCTTGGATGTCTCTAATCATTCCCAAATAGGATTGGAGTCATACGTAAGTTTAGTTATACATGTGTATTATTTTGTAATTTGACTTAATTAGAAACCGCGATTACAAGGACAAATAGGTGTTGCCATTATGCATTCGGAATAGACCCACAATGGGTCCTACTAACTTCATCGATCAGGTGGATCGTGTCGTATTGTAAAGCAAAAATAGTATTATGAGATGTCAATTAAATAATGAGTTACGCTAATAAGTGAAATTATTAATTATGCAATAATAGACGGTATGGCTTATTAATAATTACTTCGAGATATATAAAATGTCACTTACTTGCATGTCACAAAGTTAAACTAGTGGAGTTGGCACGGGCCGACCGGCGCCGGCGTGTGCAGAACGTTACTCACAAATGAAGTATATTCGATGGTCAGAAGGAGGGCACAGTGCTACTGCTGGCGGACATCCTGTGCGCGTGCTACGGCTGGGAGCCCGCGCCCGCGGTGCGCGACGCGCCGCCCGCCGCGCCGCCGCCCGCGCGAGTCGACCCCTCCTACGTCAACAACCCCTCGCTCGCCGACGTCACCTTCAGGTAGCGAACCGCTGCTCCGGCACCTCTTGGCAAAAAACCTTACACCGAAATACGAAAAGGCCATGGCCCAGGACGCCCGCTTTCGTTCCACACGTGGAACCGTAATGCGCATGAACTACGAAAAAGTCCTCAAAAAATGACGCCAATTTCATGGCCCGACTCGAACCCGCTGCGTGCGCAAACGTCTACGGCTTCCGCTGCATCGGCCGAAAGCTTATACGTGTCTCCTTTCGCCCGATTCGTTTTCGCCGCCGCTGGGGTTTTGCCAAGTTCGTGCGCTTCCGTAACCGCAGCAACTAAATAACCACACTAAACTGTGGTCCCAGTCTTACCTGACTATTACAAGAACGACGACGACTCCTAGCAGCTCTCAAAACGGTATCGTTACCTCGCAGGGTGGAGGGGCGGCTGTTCTACGGGCACAAGATCGTGCTGGTGTCGGAGTCGGCGCGGCTGCGCGGCATGCTGGCGCGGGCGCGCGGGGCCGACGCGCCGCCCGCCGCCGCGCCGCCGCTCGTGCAGATCAACGACATCCGATACCACATATTTGAGGTCTCTGCGTTCACAGCTCGCCACTCTTCATAATGACGAAACATTGATAAAAAAGGATTTTGTTTCCAACGAGACTAACAAACATCATAAACCACGCAACAACAATGACAAAAAACTATTTTTTTACATTCTATTTCTATTATTTAAGTTAATTGGAATAGAGAATTAAGTTTATTGGAATAGTAGATTCTATTCTACTACAAAAGTTAGACCATAATTTAATTCCGTTAGAAACAAGATAGAATTCTATTTGTAAAAAAATTATAGCTGTAATGTTTCTAATACTCTAATTATTTATTACTTCCAGTATTTATAATTTATTTGTACACTGTTTCAATCTTGTTTCTATTACATTTTATCGTTAATCATCCTCCTCTCTTCATTTAACTAGATTTAGGTTTTACTACTATGTTTTACTAATATTTCTCATATAACCGCAGCAAGTAATGAAGTACCTGTACTCGGGAGGCTGCTCCAACCTGGATATTCCGGAGAGCGACGTGCTAGAAGTGTTGGCTGCCGCGTCGTTCTTCCAGCTGCTGCCGCTGCAGAGGCACTGCGAAGCCAGGGCTGCCAAAACCGTGGACCTGCACAATCTTGTCTCTGTTTATATTCACGCTAAGGTATCTTACTCTTAAAGTTAATACGCACTACCATAACGATTTACATCCGATTTTGTCTCGAGTTTTAAGACTCTCAGAGTAATGAGTAGTTAATACTACCTATTTTTTGTTATCTACTAATTACCACAGTTCGTTACTATGTATCAATGATATGTAACAAGATAGCAAATTATATAAGTATTAATGTACATGTAGCATATTCCATATTAAAAAATATTACGTACCAATTGGTACAAATTAAAGCTCATCCCTAAATAAATACCTTGTTGTTGATCCTTTTTGCGAAACTTGCTACTTTTATTAGCCCTCTTTATGGTGTAGATACCTCAACATCCATCTAAGGTTGTAGAACCCTTTGTAGTTCGACTCCGGCGGCACCACCGCTACAATTATTTCTACCTAATAACAGCAATGTTAACTTAGTCCTCAGGGGTAGCAATGCATGTGTGGTCGACTTCAGTTGGGATTCTAGTCTTATCTGGGGTGGATCACAAATGTCCATGGGCGGCAGTTGCCACTTACCATCAGGTGGACTGCATGCTCGTTTGCTACTCCATTACATATAAAAAAATGAAATTTCTGTATTGTAAAACCATAATTTTTCCCAAGCGCACCAAAAGACAACATGTAAGTTCAAAAGCCATGCAAAGAGCAATTTTAAAAGGTGTACTAAAGATGTACCCTATACATTAATGGATGTGTTATATTTATATTTATATTCTTGTAATAGACCTTGTTAAAGTTGTTGTGTTCTTAAAATGATTATCTACTTAGGTGTATGGTGCTACGCAGTTGTTGGAGTATTGTCAAGGATTCCTCCTACAAAACATGGTAGCCCTTCTCACATATGACGACTCTGTGAAAAGGCTACTTTTCGGCAAGCGCCTGCCCGGCCACAACGTGCTCGGAGCTCTACTAACGACTTTACAAAAACGGATCGAATCGAGGAAGAACCAAGCAAAGAATAGGTAGCAGTGCTGCCCTCTGCGTTACTCATTAACTGTATAAATAATATTACTACCTATTTACGAGTACGCAAACGTATTATAATAAAATATTAAATTATAATTTAATAATTGCATTGCAAAATATACTTACTCAAATTTTTATTATATTATTGTCGACATTTTAAAACTTCATTAATTTATACAGTGTCTTTTTCACAGGATGTTAATTAAATACATATTCAGTACAATAATGATTACAAGGCAATTAACAACCACGTAAACACACAACAACAGCGTCGCATACTTTGATTAAAATACGTGTTTTATGTATGTAGATAAGTGTTATTTTAAGATAAAAATTTAATAAAGATTTGAATATTACCTATATTAATTGTGAATAGAATTGTACGATTTTCTCATTTATGTAGTGCCTATTTCAAGAGTCTAAATTCCTTAACTACATATTGAATTGAAAAGTATTAATTTTGTAATGTACCTTTCCTTGTAATTAAAATTATTGTTGAAATAAAAATTTGTATTGTAAATGTACCATGTAGTTTTAATGCGGTATATCCGTAAGATATTAAAATGTTTTGCTTTTAGATTATTATTAGAAGATTCAATTTTAGATTTTACCGCTTAATATTAAATATCGTGCCAGTAGTGATTTTTAAATAGCTGATTACAACTACATTATTGACTGAAATTCAATTTTAAATACAGATAAAAAATCATTCTTATTAAAAAGTACAAAAGCTATATAGATAACTCATTTAGAATGAAATTACAAAGTACGAAAAATAAAGGGCATGGTCGTAACTATATTTTCTCGAAGCAATTCAAGGCATTTTAGACACCCTGGAACTGGAACGTTGTAGATAAATCTATGATATAAGTCTAAGTTTTCAGTAACCTAGAGAGTAACGTAACTTACGTTGGACTCATAATAAATCTACGAAAAATCTCGTCAATATTTGCACTTTCACATGTTGTTAAAAACGTGTCTTGTTGTTAAAAGGAAGTATTTACTTAAGTACTTAACATAAAACGTATCGTAAAGACTTCTTAAAATATAAATTTATGAATATGATCTGATCTGAGATTATATTTATATGTTTTTTGCTGTTTTTGATAGATTTTTTACAGAATGTATTTAATAGCATCATCAAAATTTTAAGAACAAAAGTTTAATGGAAGAACAATATTACAACCTCTGAAATAGCACCGTTTTATTACTGGAATGGAGAAACACCATAGAGTACTTTAATACATGCTGAAACACTATCAGGTACTTGGAATATGTTTGGTTGAATATGTTTGGATAAGTTGAACATATTTGGTACAGTCGCTCTCTGTATTTTTATATAGTTTCCGATATGAGAGAAAGAGATGAGAAGTTTGGCTTCAAATAGGCTTCAAATGAAGCCGGTTTAATGCTGCTTTCATTTAGTGAGCAGAAGCGATGTTCAATATATCGAAAGATTTTTCGATTCAGAATCTATATACATAATACAAATAAACAAAATTGAAGAGAATCAATACAAATAAACAAAATTGAAGTGTTTGTTTATAATATCAAAAATTTTGCTTTTTATCTAAGTGTATATGTAGTACCGTGTAGTAGTGTATAAATTTATATGGTACTTGTAAAGACAAAATATGTGTAAAGACTTTTGTTTTTGAGATATTGCCATAGGAGAAAAGAAAAATAATATCAAAAGTAATAAGAAAAATAATATTAAAAATTCGTTAAAATTGTTAAAAGTATTAAATTTCGAAGACGTATTTATACTGCAAAAAGAAAAGAACTCTTTAAGTTTTCAATTTTTTTTAAGTGTTTATTCAAATCAATACAAAATATTTTGTTCCAAATAGATACAAAGTAGTTTTCAGAACTCTTTTTGAACATCAATAATTTACCACTAGTTAGCGAGGACTTTTGTTATTATGTTCTACATAATAATTTTTATACCATTATAATCTTATTCTAATTAAGACCGCACTTTTTATTGTTCAAATATTAGCTGCTTTTATATAGCACATTAGTTTATTAATGTGTTTAAATTTGTATGTAAATTAAAAATCGATTTTAAGTATCACTTTTAGAACAATTTTATGACACAAAATCACTGATACTATAAGATAACTCAAGATTACTATGTTTCCAAATGTAACACCGAATATTTGGGAACTATTTTACTCTTTTTAGAATACAGAAAATTACATTACAGAAAGAAATTCCGTTATTGCACAATACATAAACTTATTCCTATTACTCCAGGCTTGTCTTCCTCCGAGATTGGTATTGGTATACAGAATATCTCGGCAATATCATGTCGTGACAGCTTAAATGTCTATGGTTATGGCTGAATGCTATTCATTTCTTGCTGTTAAGATTCAAAAGAAAATAATAGATTACCTATGATACGCATGGTGGTAAGATGATTTACGTGACATTGAGCATTGAATGAACTGTAGATCAGTACTTGCAAATTTACCCGTTACAGACGTAAAATCTGCGTGAAGTGTTTTTTTCCAGTGAGAAGAGTAGTGTGTGGTCTTTTAAAATTTAAATGTCGTGACAGTGAACAAAATGCAGTTTTACAAGGAGAGGATTCTTAACGCTGCACAGTTAAAAAGATTGAGTGAACACAAGTATTCGTGCACAAGTTCTAGTATATTAGATGCCTGGTTGCAGCGCTGGTGGTGTTGGCTGGTGTCAAAGACTCCACTATGGCTCGCCCCGAATCTCATAACTATTGTAGGTCTTATAGTGAATATAGTCACCACATTAATTTTAGTTTGGTAAGTATAATTACAATAATCATTGCAAAAATTGTGTCACTATCCGCTAGCGAAACGACTTTCATTTTTTGATGGATCAAAGTTAACTTTCTTGTAACCTACATTCAGGTCTATATACTTTTTTCCTTAGTATATTAACTCGTAAGAGCAAGTTACTTTACTTATAAGTTTGATACAAGATTCGCACTCTTTTTAAAGCGAATGGTGTGATTGGTCAGAAGCACTCGCGCCACTGATAAGATTAATATAACGAGAGTACTGTGTGCTGTAATCAGAATGCCTATTGTATTTAAATTTTTTTATCATTATTAGCATACATTTTAAACATGATAAATCACATTTCTAAAGGGGGAATATTCCTCAATTTGCAATAATTAATAACTTAGCAGATAACATGCCAATATGACATTTCAGTGTAACAACCTTAACATAGAGTTCATGAAGTATTCTACTATTTAACACTCATATATTTTAATAATGAAATATGTAAATACATATCAATTTGCAACATCAATAGGCTACTTAGTTTTTTTAATACACCTTGAGTATTGCTTTCATTGGAAAAAATGGCTTAGTATGTATATACTAAAAACTTATTATGAGATTACAGTGTATGCAGTATAATCCAGGACTGATGCTTATTATTTTAATATAGTTTCATTTAGGTTCACACTGAGTATTAACATGTTACATTTACTGTTTACTAGCTGTGCTCTGTGGTTGCACCTTATTTTATAAAAATACAGCGTAATTGAGAATCTCTTCCTTTTTTTATTTAGTTATAAAATGACATGTGACCTGTATTTTATACCTGCAACAGTTTTAACAATGTAGGGTGTGTGCACATCACGGGTATTATTTATTTTGTGCAGAATGAACATATATTTTTTTAAATAAAGTGACCCCTTGTTACTCCTAATAACATCAACTATCTGTCAGGGAAAGCTGGTGGAAATTGGAATGAAAACAGCCACAACAGGCAATTAAAATTTTAACAGCTGTGTTTTTGTTGTAAGTACCATGTGTACTATCAACTATGCAGTTAGTAAGGACACGTTACAAGCAGATAGTTCAATATTATTTATTTGTATAGATTTACCAGAAATATGAATTTAAATAGTGGTAATTTACCTGTGTACTAACTAGTTTTGCTTGATATACTTATTATAAGCAATTATTTGAAAGAAAATGTTTCCTTTAAAATATGCAAATCTTGGGTCTAGCTTTTATATCATATAGCAAATTGTGTATTGCATGTGCTACATAGATTGGTTCGATGTAATTTAAACTTTAATTTCTTCTTTTTGAGGAAATTAAATAATAAGCTTGTTTTAAAAAAAAAACATTAATTTTGCATATGAAATGGGCACATAATTTAGTAGGGCAGTGTGATTAATTCTAAATGGTAAATTTATTTACAAGCAGTACTCATTCAAGTTGATCTAACTTACACATAGAGTAACAATCTAGTATAAAGAGAGAATCATGAAAATATGTTTGTTTAATTCATAACAAGTAGTATAGTTAATCGTTATTTATGTTACAGGATGACGTTGTTTAAATATCCTCTATGGTACATGTTTGTGTTACAACATTCTCACAGCGAGGGTTTTCCCATAGTTATCAAACCACAGTATTATTAAAAAATAATAATTGTAAAACAATGCATGCAATAATGCTAAACTGATTGTGTGATATCTTAAGCAAGTAAACAATTCATTTGATGCTTGGTATTATTGAGCATTAATTTGATAATTACTTCAAAAACCTTAACAATGTAATCTTAAAAAGTATTTATAATGCATATAGCAAAACCAATGTTTAAAATTTTTGTTTGTCTGTTTGTTCCGGCTAATATCTGGTACGGGTTGCCCAATTTTCATAGGACTTTCACTGGCAGATAGTTGATGTTATAAGAATTAACACAGGCTAATCATATTTTAGAAAATATATTAGGGTGCTGCTACCAAAATATTAAAACCTATGAAATTAACTGCTCATTTCCCATGCATGGGGCACAGCTAGTTGTAAACATATTTTCTTAAAGAAATATCTTCAATCATTTTCTTAAATAACAAATAATTGGTTGTCATAATTATTATGTAGCAACCCTGGTAATACTAATCCAGTGGCTGTGTAAGCCCGTTTGTCCATTTTAACCCTGAAGTAATTACATAGACACTGTTATAAATGGAGAGGTGTCATCATTGACATAATTTACCTAACATGGATAGCAATCCAATTGGTAACACAATTGCAATAAATCTTGGGGTTTGCAACATTTTGCTACTGACCTATCCAGTTATTGTAAATTGCATGCTTTTGCACACCTACATTTATTTGTTTCTTTAAACATTTATTAGTCTAAAATCCTTAGGGTACATATTATAGTCAAAAGGTTAAGCTTATTCAAATATCACAATCATATATAATAAAATATATATTTTTATAAATGTAAAATTGTTTGCCAACTCTCATGTCTTGTTTGTTGGATGTTAATGTTTGAAGTTATTTAACAACTGAGTTATTTGATGAATATTCTTAATTGACATAGTTTTCTGATAGTAGCACAAGGACAAAATATTGTTAATGCCAATAAGAGCTTTTGATTTAAGCTTCTAATTAATTCCTGTATTTTCCAGGTATAGTCCCGACGCTCGACAAGAACCGCCGCGGTGGGCGTGCGCCCTATGTGCATTAGGAATATTTGTGTACCAGAGTCTAGATGCCATTGACGGCAAGCAGGCGAGGCGAACGGGCAGCCAGTCACCACTGGGAGAGCTGTTTGACCACGGCTGCGATAGCATATCCACAGTGTTCATAGCACTAGGCGCATGCATAGCAGTCAAACTGGGTGATTATCCAACATGGATGTTTTTCCAGGTAACATACTTATTATAAATATCTGTAACCAGTATACAGTGATCTAATAACATTAGGTCCCACATTATAATTTATTTCGATTGTAACCATTAAAGAATATTAAGCTTTGATTGTAATTTCTTAAACAGCAGTAACCTAGTTGAAACTTGCTTTGCTTTAACATCTTGAAGAACACATTTAATATTTCTTAAAAATAAGAGTACTCAAGGATATGTAAAGTCTACCAATCCATACTTAGTAACTTGGACTATGGCCTAAACCCCTCTAACTTTAAGACTAGACTCATGCCCAGCAGGGTATTACTAGTGGGTTGACCTCGAAACCCAGAAATATTTAAGAAATATATTATTGAATAGGTACCTATATTAAAATCAAAACTGTTTTATTCAAAGAAGATCTTTTGCAGAATTATTTTGGCATGTCAGTAAGCTGTCACTGCGCCTTGGCGTGTTTCTTTATGGAGAGAAACCGCGAAAGAATCTCCATAACTCTTATCATCATCTTAAAGATGTCTTTTAAAGATAGTTTCATATAATAGATAAATATAATGAGTGTAGTGATCTATGGTTTGTTAAGAAAATTATCATATTTAACTTGATAATACTATCGATATGGGTGAATATTCACTATGTATCAGTTTTTAAATTTGCTAATCATACCATTGTAACACACCATCCATTGAAATATTCTATAGAAAAAGCAAACAAAAATGGCTTCAATTGGGGTTTCACCACAATTTAAATAGTACTAATATTTCTTACTGAACTTTTGACACAAACAATACTTGCATAAATAAAACATAATTAACTTGAACACGTAAACCTGCATTGTATGGTAATATGATGTATATATATGAATGTAAATTCCGAATTAATTTTAAGTAACGATTGTGAAGTTGTTTGTGTGATTGTGATAATGTATAACAGCAGTGTTAATGCTCTCTGTGGATATGTAACGAGAATCGTATCGGGTTGTGTTAAAGACTTTGATCAGCTGCACTTAAAATTATTATATGTTTTATTTATGTACATTATATTAGCAGTGTATATTATATTGACGAAGTTAATAATGTTATTTGAAAATGTGTTCTCTTGGTCCCAACGTTAAGCAAGAACTGTTTTTATTTCATGCACTATTTGTTCTACATGATGAAAAGCTTTCCAAACCTGTAATAGCTAGTTTATGTTCATAACTATTGGTGTACGTGAGAATGAATTTTCTGTAAATGTTATTTGAATTAAATTTGATAATGACGGCATCCCTATGTGATTTTCAGTCTAATACCTAAATTAAATTCCATGTTTAAAAACATATTCAATCATTCATGAATTATGCAAATGTGCGTAAACCGTCGTAACATAATCAGACGTTAATATTTATAATTATAACCGTGGTCACAATTATATTTTGTTTATTTTTCTTAATTTCCGAAAGTCAAAGTAAATTTAATTTACTTTGAAGTAGGATTACAGGAAATCTATCTGAAACATATACATTAATATTTTTTGGAAAATGACAATAAAAATAGTACTGTATTTAGGCTTCAGCTTTACTCGTCTGCTTTACTCAGAAATTATTAATGTACATATGGCAGATTTATGGAAGGATGTTTGTTATACCGATTTATATCAGCACATCGTATCTTCTAAAATAAGCTAGAACTATATACGCCTTATTATTTCTCGTTGGATAAAATAAACAATGAAGTTCACAAAGATACCTATTACGATACCTTTTAAAGACTTACAGGAACCGTACAGAGTGCTTTAACTCATATTGATCATCAAAATTACAAAACGCAGTAAGCAAATCAATGAATAAACTGGTTATCATAGCTTTCGGGAAAATTATTTTCATTTCGCACACACACACATGTATATGTGTGCATGTGTGTGTATTCTTACTTACTAACATATCACTAAAAATTGTAGTAAAATAAATTATTATAACAACAAAAACCCGACTGCTAAGAAATAATTCGTTGAAAAGAGGAAAACATGATCTGGCGCAGATGGATAATAAGATAATACACGCTTTTAAAAATAGTTATGCTTTATTCCCAATTTGCTTACTTATTTCTAGAATGTAATTAAATGAGGTATTATTAACAGTATTCAATTATGCATAATTTTAAAGTAATGATTAGATTAAAAGTAATTAAATGTTTTATACTTTTACGTTAATATTTAAATTTTCTCAAGAACATTGACCGACGAATTTCACTTACTATTATAGTAAATTATTGTACGTTTACCTTTACGTAACGATTTCCTATATTACAATAGGACGTTAGAAACTAAAGGAAGGCCTACGCAAGCGGAACCTTGCGCAGGAGTTAGTCATTAGCGTATCATTATATTACAGCGGTGTTATTGAAGCATGACGTGCTTGCTATGGATACTATTCACGTATCATTGTAGGATGTCATATTATGTTTAAACGATTGTACAGACGGTGTCGATAATTGGGTAGCAGCCCAAGTTAAACTTTTTAAGTAATTTAATATATGATGTAGTAGCAAACGAGCACGCAAGCAAGTGGTTACTGCCGCATTAACATTTACAATCCATCCCAGATACGACTTCTAGTCTAAGTTCTATCTGAAGTCGACTACAGACTGATGCGTTGCTTCCTATGAGGACTAAGTTGGAATGCCTCGGATAAGTATGTCTCTCTTACGACCCTTCAAGCCAGAAGACAGCAGCACTTAACACGCTATTATTAGACAGAAATATTTGTGGCGGTGCCGCCGGAATCGAACCAAGAAAGGTTCTGCCGCCTTCCAAGGTTCTATGAAGGTGGTGGAACTCTTCATAAGTCCGCTCCGAAGACATAGCTGCCACACCTATTTCTACCTTATAATAACAATGCTACGAACTGCTGTATTTTGATTTGAAGGAGTGATGAAGAAGGGACACATGTCGTTTCCAACATAGTCACATTCGTACTGTCATGGAATGTGTTCCAGACCTCCACCAGAAAAGCAATAACTGTAACAACTGATGATGTTTTAGTGATGTAACATCCCTATACGGGTAAACGTCGCGGCTGGCTTCGATCCAACGCTCAAGAGTACTTGCCTGCTCTTGGCAACTCTGCAAGGGCCTTTCTGAGACGTTGATACGTATAACTGTTGACTATCGTGGAAGTTTTACTATTGCTGTTTGGAAAGGTGGTAGAACCCTTTGTAGTTCGACTCCGGCGACACCACCGCCACACTTATTTCTGCCTAATAACAGCAGTG
>DWRA01003053.1:0-12727 GCA_018250295.1 Spathilepia clonius
AGAAATAAAAACAAAAAATACGTCAAAAACTTAAAAAACAAAAATTTTAAAGGTGAACTATAAGGGATCACTTAGGGGTATGAAAAATAGATGTTGGCCGATTCTCAGACCTACTGAATATGCATATAAAATTTGGTAACAATCGGTATAGCCGTTTCGGAGGAGTACGGTAACTAACATTGTGACATGGAAATTTTATATATAAGATAATGTATCTTTATGAATCTTCAGAATACGACGACGCACATCACTATTTTTAAGGATACGACACATATCATGAAACATTAAGTTATTATTAAATTAAATTTAAGTTAAATATTTATAACATAAATTAATTATAGTAAATAATAAAAAAATCACACACAGCTTTTCGGTTTTTTCCTATCAGTCTTCATACTTCATACTTTATAAATTTACAAAAACAAAACAGCTGTTATCGAACACAATAACCACGAACACGATTGTAAACGTACGGTCCTACAAAAGCACGAACTAGAGTAGTTTTTTCGCTGTGGAATTTAAAAAGAAAAAACCAGCTGGCCAGACGCGGATTTGATCTTAATCATAAATAGGTATATTAACAGGCGAATACATCCGGTCTATAACAAACGTAATTAGCATACAAATACGGACACTGGGAACACGAACTTAATCAAATAATGCATTATTGCAATGCGCAATGAACATTTTTTGCGGTAACACTAAAAGGAATGCTTATCTCTACACCACTTTGATGTTGTGACTTGTTATTATTAAACACTGACGCAGACGTAGATGTAGTGACCGAATAGACTCGTAATGTACGACATAAACTTTCTAGTTTTATATCTACATTACATAGAGTCAAATCATTGGACAGTTTAAGTCAATGATGTTATAGTCCTCCACTTCCGCATATAGCCGTTCTCCGATTTATCTCTGCAAAAAATGTTATCTATTAAGTATCTACATGATTGGTTCGTCTGCGGTTGTGACATAAATGTCATAATAACCTGACCTATTAATGTATTAAACCGGACGAAGGCGTAATCCGCTTTTCTAAGTCCTTGACATCTTTTGGAATAATTTAGGAGATTATATTATTCTATATTTTTATAACAAGATAGGTCGAGTACTACTATGATGCGAAGTTTATTTGTCTGCCCTACCGTTCATATATTAAATGCATTGTTAATAATTATACAGCTTAACGCTATTAATCGTCAATGTCAAAATGTTAACGTATAATGATATATTCTATCGATTAATACACTTAATTAGTTATACACAACATCATATACAATGCAATGTATCATATATTTGTGGGTCCGAAAATCATACGTAAAAAATGTTAAAGACGAAAATAAAATACAAATGATGTCAAATTTACGAAACGGCAAATGAATCAACAAAACTTAGGATTGATTGACTTCATGTCATTCTCAAAAGCGATGATTGCATGAAAATTCGAAGCAAAAACTTCATAATAACAAAAATTATAAAACGGCAGAGGCCAAGGTCCTCTACACCCATCGATGTGATGGGAGTTCACGTAACGAGCACATAAGCACCGACCCGAGATACTAAATGACCAGTTTATTGCGCCATTTGACAGCTGAATCCGCCTCGTGCAGTCTTTGATCTCGTCCAAGGTCGATGCTTCGTTGTCAACAAATACATTACGACTTAATTGTGTTACTGACCTTCGTTTTTTATGTAATAGTGTTAAATCGACTGGGCAGGAGGAAGTCTAAGTTAGGTTGAAGGTGGTTCGACGTCGGCTCCACCACCACACCTAGTTCTGCCTAACAGCGTTAAACGCTGCTGTGTTTTGGTTGCAAGGTTTACTTTTAGCTGTCCTTGCGACGTAGTCCTCAGAGGTAGTACAGCATTTGTGGTCAACTACATGTAGACTTGAAATTTTATCTGGGGATGATGATACATATGCCCATGAGTGGCAGTAGCCAGTTACTATCATGTAAACTGCTTGCCCGTTTTCTACGTTGATGCTACCATTAATCCTTATAACAACAGTGTCAAGTGCTGTTATGGTTTCAACTGGATTTGGTGGTTCTTCAAATGTGTCCAGTTCACTGCCAGTCTAGCTTTTCAACTTCGCAGCAACGCGACCTTCTTCTGTTTTTTCGTCTGGGATAATTTTCGCCCTAAAATTTTTCTAACGACATTTCGGGAGTTCGATTATTTCGTTTCACGTAGAGGTCTCCGCAAACTTCAGCCTTTTTATCGCGCCTTTGTCTGGTAGGGTTTTTAATTAGTACCAGAATCGGCCGATACCGAACCGTTGTAATGAGTGCACTTGCATACTAACTTACACTGATTAAATAAAGGCCTGAACAAACTACTGCCTGCTAAAAAGTCTGTAGTTTGCGGGCTTCTTAACAAACGCTTTTAAATACGTCTTTAACATACGATGAGGCTGGTTTTACCGTCTTCCAGTTTACTCAATATAACTAAAGTACACGTTCGATTTCGGTGTTCAATTTTTTCTGTGTTGTATAAAATTGTTTACTATTGTACATTTTTACAAACAGAGAGTAGTATTGGCGTAACTGTGCCATTATTATGGCAACAATGGTTATGTAATTGTGGATAAAAATGATAAAACACTTAACTGTTCAATGTATTTACGCCGTTAATCTGACCGTTCTAGTTTTTTTCCCTTACTTTTGTGTCGATAATATCTATGATCGGCCGTGTTACGTGTATATGTTGTGTGTAGTTATAATCTTGTTAGTTTTACTTTGTAAACGATTACGTAGCGTGAATGGTTGTAAGGAAGTTGATAGTTTACGGAAATATCTACCTAGCAATTTATTATTATCCTGTTTAATAAAAATAACTTTAGAAATGTTATTACATAATTAATTAAACTTGCGATTTGTTCTTTCAAATTTAAAAGAGAATAAAGTAAATTACTCGCATACTCCACCACGCTGTAGCACAAAAGTTCTCAAAAGTGTGAGACGTCCATTAAACCACACTTGGCCAGCGTGGTGATCTATGGCTTAAACCCTTCTCACTCTGGACATAGACCGGTGTAAGAACACCAACGTCATTAACGCGGGTTGGTGACTTGTGTGGTTTAGTAGACGTCTCGTACTTTTGAGAACTTTTTGTTCAAATAATCAGGCGTTTAGGTTGCATTGCCATGTCCGAACCTCGGACTCTCCCAATGAGAGGAGTTTAAAACGACTATCCTATTACCGCTTTAAGTAATTTAACATTATTCATAACTTGATAAAGCTAACATTTCTAATATTACTTTAAAGTTGTATTATGTACATTTGTACGATCAGTAAGCACATTTTGAATCATAGAAACCATGTTTCATTGCGATGCGTTCTCGAGTTATGTAATGGATGAGAGTTAAATCTTTTGATACGGACGTAACTCTATATTAATGTAATTGTAGGTACGTATTACAAATTTGCCATGTGTTTGTATGTAAGAATGAGTAATTCAACGCAATTAAATCTGTCTCACGGATGTAAGCTATTTTTATGTGTGTTTTGTTTCCAAAAATCTTAGACCGTTTACGTAATATAATGGTAGACGCTTAGCCATAGCCAGTTTTTTTGTTGTTTACTTTACAATAATTTCAGTCGAAACGTTAAAAGCCATAAACCAATTGATGCTGGAGCAAAAAAGTATCTTAGATTATTTTATTTATTCATTTTACTTGATGGAGCAGCAAACGGGCATGCAGTCCACTTGAAGGTAAGTAGCAACTGCCGGCCATGGGCATTTGTAATCTACCCCAGATAAGACTAGAATCCTACCTGAGGTCGACCATAGATGCGTTGCTACCCTTGAGGACCAAGTTAGAATGCCTCGGATAAGTTAGTCTCCTTTACCACACCTTTCAAACCAGCAGACAGCAGCGCTTAACACTGCTCTTATTAGACAGAAATAGATGTGGCGATGGTGCCGCCGGAGTCGAACCACAAAGAGTTCTACCACCTTTAACAAATACCATTGCTTTAATGTGTATGCCAAGATAGGTATTTCACAACCTTATCATCGTGAGTGTATATACATGCGCGACAGTTATGGGGTCTGTCCCATTTGTGGCAAATCCATCTGATCTTCTCCCCAGAACGACGGTTCCACCTGAACTTGTACCCGTGGTACTCTGCGACAGGATTCCCAAACATTGTCCTCGTGAAAGTTACCATACCTGTAAAAACAATAGTATTTTGGTAATAATTCAATTTTTTAAATATACGAGATGCTAAAAATACATTAAATTTTACAATAAATAAAAGTATTCAATTATTCATTAAACTAAAGTTGAAAATACGCATACCATCTGCACCTAAGGAAGGGCACAGATGCATTGCCTTTTCTGAAGATTAAATTGCAAAGGCTATTGTAAATATATACATATATACATTTAAGACTATTCCTTAGAGCATGAGTCCGCGACGGCCAAAATTTCCTATCTTGTAGAAGCTTAAGGTTTCAGGCAAGATCGATCAGCGACTATGGATCATAGTTACTTGGGCAGGTAATAGTTAGTAAAGGTGTATAAAACAATACCTCAAATTCGTTAAAATATAATTATGTCAATATTTTCTTGGGGTAATATTAGATATCACCTCACCCACGCCGGGCGATTAGTAGGTACAGTTACAAATCACTGCCAGACAAGCCTAAAGTTAAATAGGCTGTACTTACGTTATAGTACAAACACTGACTTTTATATATCGCTTCTTTGCTGCAATAACGTGTTATCTTAAAAATAAATTTTACAGTAGAGCATTTTTTAAATTTAAATATATCATTGTACTTAATTGTGTACTTTTTACCTTTATTGTAGATTACATACAAGCTTTAACACCTTAGCTATCTCAAATCATAAGATACACAATTAAGTAAAATATTTTTTTGACATTTAAAAAATGCTCTACTGTAAAATTTTGTTTTTTAAGACAACACGTTATTGAAGCAAAGAAGCGATATGTTACTTGTTACTCAGTAGCCGGACAGTTTCATTAGTTCTTACATCTTGCCAGACAATGTAGACAGTCTAAAGCTACGAAACGGATTCTAAATCATAATATGTTTTCATTTACATATCTACATAATCAATAAATCAAAAGCCAAAATGAGTTCATATTTGAAACGATGACTTTATTTTCAAGTCACTTTTCTCGTAAACCAATCATTTTCATGAATACATGATTTCAAGTCTTTTATCTTCCATGATACATCTTTTATATATTTCTATTTTAATTTACAAAATCAGTAATGGGTATGTTCAAGTTTACATCGAATAATTTTATCTTCAACAGTGTACAGATACGCCCGACAATGTTTTGGAGGTCCCCACTTATTGCAGAGCCATCTTTTTTTAATTCCCTGCTGTCTGTTCAAATTGAATCTATATCCGCCATAATCAACTACAGTGTTCCCGCGACGCGATACACCGTAATTTGGGAAATCTGAAACTATACCTAAAATAAGATCGACAGTTTTTATCGGTAACGTATATAAATAATTCATTTTTCTACTTAGGTTTTTTTTTGCATTATATACGTTAAACTAAAACACACAAAAAAATAATAAATTATTTTTAAGCTCCCAATTTATTTACACCCCTTATGAAGCAAATATGCAATACGTTATAATACGTCATACTTCAAATAAAACAGATCTTTTTAATTCCTAGCTTGTGAATCTCAAGACCCAAATCAGGTCAGTAAAATATATAAGCCCATTAAGTTCATACATTCGCTACAGTAAAACTATCACCAGATTTTTTATTTCTAGCAGACTTGAGTCATAACAGGCCCATTCGATCTGATGTCCCTAAAAATATAAACCCGTATCTTTTCAAAAGCATTGTGTACTTACCCTGTATTTTTATATAATCAGTATATTAATATAAATGTATATAACATCCACGCCGCTAGGTTTGCCAGTCAGATAGTGAGATGAAAATAAAAGGGGGATAATAATTGATAAGGCACTAAAGAATAAGTATTATATTGATTAAACAATCAATTAAAATTAAATTATTTATCACAAGTTTACTCTAATATCACATATAAAAGAAGACTGGCAGGTTTTTGTAAGAGTTCGGCATCGTCACCTACACGGATAATTTTAATATTTCCCTGCAGATTATTTTACTACACATGAATGCAAACATATTTTTTGCAAGAACTTGTCTGGAAATAGATTTTTAATATATGTACTTACTGACACTTGAGTAAGGTTTACGAAAAAGGAAATTAAAGGCATATGTTGTTATTTAATTATTGATTACATTATACCATATGATTTTATAACTTATTTTCATATTATTATATAATCCAATTCTATGTAAGGCAGAAGCAACAACTAAATAGATATCGTCTAACGTAGCGGGTCAAACCCACGGTGACAAATATCAAATCTTTACGTATTCATAAAGATTAAATTTAATTAAAAAATGGGTAGTAATCAATATATCTTATTTCACCTAGCAGTTGAAAAAATGTACGCGTTTAACGTAGTTCGCGTTTTAAGTAGTACGTACGCGTTTAATAATTTTATAGTGAAAAAACAACAACAAAGAAAACAAGTAATTTAATGCAACAACAAGATAACAAGTCGTTTATTGTGATAAAACAAGTAGGTAATTTATTTAAATCGATTTCCAAATATATATATAATAAATCGATTTACTATGTATGAAAAAATCTCTGTAACTAGATAAGTTCCCCCAAAATGCCAATACCATTTAAAATAGACAAATATTATTTTGCGTACGTCTTTCTATGGGCCGAAAATCGCCAGTCTTCTTTTGTATGTCTATCTTTATAACACGGTGCGCAAAGGGACTGATCACAAACATTGCAAAAAGATTTTATTTTTTTTACTTTCCTTTTGGCTTCAGTATATTCCAATGTCATTCGTAGCTTTTCATAGCACCCTGCACAATTTCTTCTTTTTTGACCTTTTTCAAGAATATGTAGAGAACTCATAATTTTTCTAGCTTTCTTTCTCTCTGAAACAATTATGTTAATTAGGTACTATGTTTGTTGGTTCAATGTGCATTTACTCAGTTTTTCAAATGCGATTTTTCATAATGCAGCATCAAGTCGACGGCAATTATCCACCAAATAAGACCTGCCGCCGCGTTGGTAAAATTCTCGTAATGTTAAAAAACACTGTGCCGTAAATTTTATATCCATAATTTCAACATACAGAAATCTATGATTGTATTTTTCGTAATTCTATAAGCCGCTAAGAAAAATATCAGCGCTCATAGCGTCTGACATCAGGCCTATTGTACGTCTCACTTGCCACACCCACCAAACCAGAACTCTGCAGCACTTAGCACTGAAGTTATTAGGTAGAAATTATTGTGGCGGTGGTGCCTCCAGAATCGATCCACAAGGTGTTCGAACACTTTAAATTTACCACCGAATCACGAAGAGTTCTACAAGGTTAAACATATTAGTACAAAATCTCACCACTCTGCAACCACCCAGTCAATTATTTTATGATACTTCAGAACATGCTAACATTATAAAATCCACGACACTCTTTTGGCAATATGAAATAAACTTTATGTGAAATAGAATTTTATTTACAACAACACGTGGCCAAATTGTAAAAGTTATTACAAATGTATTCAAGAGAAATAAATTCTGAAGATTTCAATAAAAACTATATATAATCAATAATTAATCTCTAATATAGCTATATTAAACTATAAATAATTAATAATGAACCCATACATAGAGAAACAAACTAATATTCCAAAGTACAAAAATGATAGTTAATATCTGTAACAATAATTTTAAATATCATTGATTGTGACTATATTAAAAACTAAATACTTTAAAAGAAATATGATATATGTGGCAAAATTTGCTACTATATCCAGTGTTACAAGCCAAGTAATGTAATTATAAAAAAAATCGAAAACAACACAAATATAACTTAATAATTAATACAAACACAATTAATGTACAGATACGAAAAATCGCCAGCTTAAAGAGCAAAGGTGCTAGGTCAATATTTACCTCTTACGTGAATTGATTTGACGTGACGTGACGTAATTGAAATAGAATTAACAAATTATTACATGCTTTTATATCACTCGAAAGCGAACAAGACAAATCATTACTCGTACAAACATTTGGAAAATTTAAAATAACAACTCGAACTTGAGTAAAACAAAAACGGAACATCGTTTAGTAAAAAACATTTATAATTGAATTTATTTTTTTGTTTTTTGGACTTAGCACATTTGCACTGTAAGCCGTCGTAAACATTAGCAATGGTTATGAGAATTCATGAAGTGTAAGATAGCGTGCTCCAACGTGGTGATGTATGCGCGGCAGCCTTGGGACCACTTGATGCACCTCCAGCATTTCTTAACAGTGTGAGGGTCCTTCAGGCTGAAGCGGTTGGACCCACATTGCAGGATCGGCTTCCCCCGACGGGATACCGTGAAAGTCAGATCTGGAATTTTATAGATCTAAATATACCATGGAATGAAAAACCAGGACCATATTTTCGTTTTTGTTATACAAAGGTAGCAAACGAGTGTACTGTCCACTTGATAGTATGTGGACGCTGCCCATGGATATCTGTCATCAACCCTAGATAAGATTAGAGTCCTACCTGAGGTCGGCTACAAATGCAATGCCATTCCTGAGGACTAAGTTGGAATTTCTCTGATAAGTAAGTCTCCTTTACCACACCCTTCAAACCAGAAGACAACAGCGCTTAACATTGCAGTTATTGGTCAAAAATAAACGTCCTAGAATCGAATAAGTTAATGCTGACCGACGGAGCCTAAGAAAAGATCTACTCACTACTTACTACAATACGGTTACCGTGCACCATACAGTTATACGTTTACAGCAGCGGTGGTACCCTTGAGGTTAAAACTTGGCGTCTCCATAAGACCCAGGTTCGTATCCCAGGCACAAACCTTTAATTTTTCAAAGTTATGTGTGTATTAATAATTATCATCTGCTTCGCTGGTGAAACATCGTGAGGAAACTAATATACTTGAAAGATTAAAATATATCTCAAACATCCGTGAAGTCTACCAATACGCACTTGGGCAGCGATGTGGACATTGGCGTAATCCTTCTTCTGACATTGTGCCCAGCAGTGGGACCATAACAAGTTCACGACACTATACGATACAGCAAAGTTCAAAGAGGAAATTGACCAAAACAACAATTTAGTGGGTATGATTATTATTACACTTTACAATAGTACCTTCTACTAGGGGAATGGAGGCTCTACACCCAGTAGACCATTGACCACACACCCAGCGCTTCTTCGGATTGGAGCTGACATCTCTGTAGAGACTAAAGCGATGCCTACCGATCACCAGAATCGGTTTACCCCGCCGAGAAGTCGTGAATGTTATATCTGAAATGACGCATATTTATATATCTCTTCTACATACATTTATATATATTTTAAGTGAATTCTTCGGCTTATATATTTCATAATAATTACATTATAGAACACGAACAAAGTGTCTACTCCTTTATATGTTAGAACAAAGAAGTGCAGTGTCAGAGGATGCTTCCTTCGAATAAATAATTATTTAAAAGATTAAACTTCATATAGTATACCTTATTATTTATTCTGTAATTAAAGACAAAAAAAGATAATAACCCATCCATTTATTAAAAGCGTAAAAAGGGTAATTCATGAAACGTAAAGGATAGCATAGAATTATAAATTAATTTATTCAAATGTCGTTCAAATTATAATCGCACGCTGAAAGAATCTTTTATTAAAGAATTTCCTAAATACATGCAATACAAAACAAAAGTATTTGTACTTTTGTACGAACACAACTTTTGTAGACAAAAGTCAAATATCTAGCTTATGATTTTGTGACATATATTTGTAACTGTCAACATACATCCAAGAAAAGAAAAGGGTAAAATTAACCCGCATCAAACAGAAATTCTCCTCATATTTATAACTAGCTGATCCGGCGAACTTCGTATCTTTCTTCGTATCTTCGCACACGCGACGGAAGCTTAAAAAATTGAGTAACTTCTCCCGTTTTCCCAACATTTCCCTTCACTGCTCTGCTCCTATTGATTGTAGCGTGATGAAAAGTATACTATAACCAGTTCAGGAGTATGAAAAATAATGGTACCAAGTTTCGTTAAAATCCGTCGAGTAGTTTTTGTTTCTCTAACGGTTATACAGACAGACAAAAATTTTACTGATTGCATTTTTGGCATCAGTGTCGATCCCTAATCACCCCCTGATACTATTTTGGAAATATATTTCATGTACAGAATTGACCTTTCTACAGATTTATTATAAGTATGGATGAAATATATTAAGAAAAAAGCAATCCAACCAAATACAAGCCATAAATAAATGAGATAAAATAAAGATAAAATAATATAAAGAGTTTATTCAAAATTTAATAATCAATGTTTATGTATGTTATTGCACTTGATAATAATATTATCAAGAGTGGTGATGGTCGCGCGGCACCCACTCGCCCACCGCCCGCAGACCCACCGCTTCTTTGGACTCTGGGTCGGAGTCTTATGGAGGCTGAAGTGGTAGTTCCCCAATTGGATCATCTGGTTCCCGCGGTTTGATGTTATGAAGGTCGGTAACCCTAGTAAATGACAGATTTATTTTATTATTACGGTTATCATCAAATTCTCATGCTTTCAATATAAAAAGCCCATCCAGGACAAACATACATTTGTAAACATTACAGAGAAAACCAGAGCATAAATAAAGTTGTTTTCCATGATCATTAAAAAATGAATAATCCATTTCCGAAGTTCTATCGTGCATAGTACAATTGATATTCTGTTCCTGACAGTTCGAAAGGCCTTTTTATCACGCAGTTCATTCTTGTGCGGTTCATATCTGCATGCATACCACTTACGTACCATCGCTATCTTGCATTGCTATCGTTTCATAGATACTTTTCATGACAGCTTATTGACACGCAGGCGAAGCGCTGAGTGAATGCAGCGGATTATTTACGCATGCGGGTAAGACTCGCGTGAGAAAAAAGGAAAATACAAGGCTTATAAAAGTAATCCACTTAGGATGTTACATCGTTAAGGTACATTTTATTAGTACCTTTATCATTTAAATAATCTTTGTCATTCTAATTGAATGTCATCATCAAAAATTCAATGAATTGAGATAGAGCAAGAAAACATACAAGGATTTTTTTTAAATTAACTATATTTACTTATTAATCTTACGAAATTATTTATTTCCTACAACATCGCCTATTAAAGTTTCTTCTTATGCGTTGCGTGCACCATAGCGAAAATAAATTACATTAAATAATCACTTCTTTCATAATCATTTTTTAAAACACCTTACTAGGTCTCAACTACACATTTTTTTAATTTATCATTGTCACAGTATACTGGAATTGCAATAATTAATAAATAACAATAATAACATTAGGTATATACAACTATACATGTCGCAAAAATATACATATTTTCCAATACAATAAAAGGAGAATAACAGGCCAAATACATTTGCCACTATATGTTGTAATAGGTTCTAAATCACAAAATTTTAATGTTCTCTTAACTATTACGTCACGTGGGTTCTTAGCGTGCACTGACTCAGTAAACACATGTTTATGTGTACTAGCCTTTGTCCGCGGCTTCGTCGCGTATATTATAAAACAATACAAATTGTCAACACCACAAAAAAATAACATCCCCTATTTATCCCTTCCAAGGTTGAATTTTCCACAAACGATGACGAACTTGTTACATTTCCAGAATGCCAAATACGAATTTTCTTGGCTTGGCTTAAAAAATGGCAGACTTTCACACAAACTATTAACTTTTCATTCACCCACCTTAACGGTCGAATTAAGCGCAACTCCTATGAAAAATCAGCTTTCTTAGTCCAAGGGTTTTTTGGAGTTGATGAATTAGTCACTGAGTGAATCAGAACTTTTCTTTTTATATATATGTACATACATAGTATGTATGTATGTTTATAAACGAAGTCCATATAAAACTAATATTCTGTTATGATATATCTAGTTACTTGCGGACGGTGAGTTCTACGACTTTTACAGTCCTCATAAATGATTATGGAAAGGTCTTGTTTCAACAATAACATCGTCGATGGTGTGTAGCGTGGCGGGACACTTGGAGCTTCTAGACCTGGAGCAAACCCACAGTGCCTTCGAGCCCTTGCTCCTCCAGTATTTATTGTAACGGTAGGTGCCAAGCAGTATGACTGGTCTACCGCAGCGCGACGTAGAAAATATTGCATCTGTGGATATTTATGAATAAAAATTAATTGTAATATTATGTATGTATGTTTGTATGTACATTATTGTTTTTTTTAGATAGGTACATGTTTGTGTTCCTTTTAAAAAGGCGGCAACAAATAGAGGGATTTACTAAAATACGTTTATCGTTGCGTGTAGACTTTGTTACGAGTTTTTTTTTCCTTTTCAGATAACTATTTTACGAGATAAGTAGACAACGAGCATATAGATGGTAAGTGGTAAGTGGTAACTGCCGCCCATGGACATTTGTAATCAACCCCAGATAAGACTAGAATCCTACCTGAGACCGACCACAAATGCGTTGCTTCCCCCGAGAATTAATTTATAATGACTCAGATAATTGTGTCTCCCTTGCCACACTTTAAACCAGAACACAACAGCGCTTAACACTGCTGTTAGGCAGAAAAGTTTGTGGCGGGGGATTTCCCCTTATCCAACACA
>DWRA01003054.1:0-12727 GCA_018250295.1 Spathilepia clonius
GTATACAAATATAATAATGTTGAAAATCGTCAACATTTTTAATGATTTTGGCATGTGTGGATTAGTTCCTGTTTGCATAAGTAGGTCCAATTACTAACCTAAAATAGTAGGTACCCGTCGTATCTAAGGAAGTACGCTCTCTCTTGGACTCCTTTCAGACTTTGGGGCTCGAGACGAACTCATGTGTGCGTTCTGCATGGTCATCTCATAACGGATACCAGTGAGTCGGGAGCCCCTTAGAAACGTGGCCAGCAAGATTTAATGATAGGTAATCCCGCCCAGAGGAACATAGCAAAGTTTTAATCGGTAAGAGCCCGATATGCCCCTTGTGCTGTCTCGGGCGGTATGGTATCCTTTCTGGGGGAAAGTATCTGGTGTGGACGATTTCTCAGCGTTAAATAATACCCTCTCCTGGTAATCTACATTATCTAATTTGCTCCAGAATCGCAACACGATCTCATCCGATAAAACTTGTAAAACTTAGCGAGATTGTCTCCTTGATTTTTAATATCTACATTTTTTTTCCAAAAATAGCTTTTATTCTGAGTGATTAAACATCTGATCGTCAAAAATGAATCTTTCCCAGTTTTGTAGTTGTTTGTGTGTAAAGATAGAAGTATGACAATTTATTTAAAATTTGCCAAACTTTGAAGTAGGTTCTTAATTTTTTTTTTGTAGTCAAAACCTATTTTCGCAGTCCTACCTACATTTACTTAAACAACTCATAAGAAACTTGTGAAAAAAATATTTAATAATAGAAGCTCATTAGAAAGCCGTTTATTTACGTTTACATTTTACGGTGCGGTTTGACTAATACCATAGGCATTACGTTACGTTATAAATAATGCATAATCACTGATATCAGATTTATTATAATATTTTACTTGAGGACGAGAAATAATTTATAACAACAATAATAATTCTTAATGGTATGGTTACAAAATTAAAGATTTCCACACAACTAGACGTATGTAGAAAATCGAAATATAAGCGTTATTTATAATTATATTGAATTATATTTTTGGTTTGTTTTTAGAAGTTTGAACGAGTTGTGAAAATTATACTGAAGCTTTCTGTCATGTTTTGACGCATACAGAGTGACATCTACGTTTTGTTTATTGAATTGCATGCAGTCTTCATTGGGAACATTTACGTATTAGAGTACAATTTAAATGACTTTTGCTGGTACAGATGGCGCTACAAGTACAATAATTTAGTTACATCTGAAAATATATCAGAGATAAATATTATAAATAATCGTTTAATTATATCCTAAATGAAAAATTAGAATAAAAAACAGCGGTTACACTGCCCAAATCTTATATGTCTAGAGAAAGGTGAAAAAACGGACGTGTACCATAAAACTTCAAAAGTGAATAGTCGTGTATAGAACATAGTTTAAATTCGTCGTAACAGATAGCGTTAGTAGTACTTGTTTAGTAATATTTCAACAGATGGCGCTGTGTGTTGCGTAATTTACGTTTCTTTAAAAAAATTACAATATCGTACTAATGCTACAATTACGTAACTAACTATGCGTTGTATATAATTAATAATATGGAGCTACTTTTTTAAAGGTGGCAGACCCCTTTGTAGTTCGCCTCCGGCGGCACCACCGCCACACTTATTTCTGCCTAATAACAGCAGTGTTAAGCGGTGCTGTCTTCTGGTTTGAAGGGTGTGGGTAAGGAAGATATACTTAACGAGGCATTCCAACTTAGTCCACAGGGGTAGCAATGCATCTGTGGTCAACTTCAGTTGGGATTCTGGTGTTATCTAGGGTGAATCACAAATTTCCATGAGCGGCAGTTGCAACTTACTATCAGGTGGACTGCATGTTTCTTTGCTACTCCATCATATAAAATAAAAAAATAAAAATAGGTGCCGGCTGACTTACATACTTGCTATTATATACCACAGGATTGACAACAAATGTCTGATCGGCTTCGAGTACTAGCTGTTCTATACGATTATAGATGTTCATGACCGATAAAGATTACCTTCAGGTATCATAGTCAAGGTCGTTTGTTACTCTAACCTTGGAAAATTTAATAACCTCGCGCAGTGAAACACGTCCTGTGATACCCACTCTTCAAGTAATCAACCCCTCTGCTCACCTTGCAGCAAGTTTTCAAGAATGTTTGAAAATGTCAATATGTGGCAGTGATCCCTTTCTGTCAGGTGGACTACATACTCAATTACTACAATTTCGCAACCAATTTATAAAATGTAGCTACATCACATAGTCTAAACAAAACAAAATTCCCGTGAGTGTGTTCCCTGCTTAACCAAATGGACAGGAGCTGAACCGTTAATATGTATTATTTATCGAGAGACGCGAGATTAATCGTTATTTATTAGTGTAAATCGATAAATAAATAGAACTTCAGATCCGCTATTCGATCAGCTCCTTAGTTTATTTATTACTTAAGTAGAGGCCTGTGATGACAAATGCTTGAGAGCGATACACATCAATGTCCATCCATCGAGTTATATTTTAAGTGGTTAAAAGGAGATTATCTTTAAGGAGGTGGAATTACTTGAAGTTTGACTACGGAGCACCGCCGCCGCACTATTTCTATTCAATAACAGTAGTGTTAACCGTTGCTGTCTTCTTGTTTGAAGGATGTGGAAGGCATAGTTTTCCGAGGCGTCCAACTTAGTCCTCTGACGTAGCATCTGTGGCTGACTTCAGGTACGAATCTAATCTTATTTGGGGTTGATTACAGACGTCCATGGGCGGCAATAGCCAGTTACTATCAGGTGGACTGCATGCTCTTTTGATACTTTTGTTATACAAAAAAGATTAAGACCTTCGTTCTTCCTTAATACTACGTATTATCTTAATGTAATAAAGGTAAAAGATAACTGTGTAATCTATTAAATTTTAATGTATATTCTCACCGTATAACAAAAGATATAATATTGGATGAATTTGCGCTTAAGATATTTCGGAACGCTATAAGGGATATGGAGCTTGTCAAAAAAGGTGAAAAAAAGATATCACTATTGCAAATGTCCAGGCGTCTATTTTCTATCAAGTGGGCTGAAAGTTTTATCGCTAAAAAAATTAACAATATTATCTATTTATGTATACTAGAGCTGAGCACGGGTTTTGTTCTCAGTGTGAAAGGGGAAAAGAAGTAGTCCACCACTAACCTAGTGCCAATTAGTAGACTTCACACACCTTTGAAAATTTTTTTGTAACAACTATCAAGCGTGTACATTTATTTACGATATTTTCATATAACTTAGAAAAATCAGACATGCGCCTAGGATTTTAACCTCGACTCTAATTGGGTGACAATCAGCGAAGTTGTTTCCTCATGAATTTATCTTTAACACATATTAATGAATAAAGAAGGCAGGACGGCTCAGAAAGACAGGTAAATAGTGTAAAATTACATATGTAGCATGAAAAATGTAAACCATCATTGACTTACAAAAAAATGTGCATAGTTTCTAACGCCATACACTTACAGTCTAAATCCATCTAAGGTCATATATATATTTCTATTAGTATATTTTTATAATCAAAACGCCCCAACCCTAGTTATATATAGAAATGGTTGGCGGGTCTGTTTGTCTGACGCCCGCGCCGCACTGTCTGCTGCCCGCGTAATTAATAGCACCAGTTTGTATGTCGTTTTGTTCATCGTTCCTAGTACTATGGCTGCAATGCGTGTGTAAAGACAGATACATATCTGTTGTATGACGTGTCATGGCGTACGGGTCCAATTCTTTTCATAAAGCTTTACTGTTTAGCTAAAGAGTACATTATAATATTACTAGACAAACTCATCTCAAATTTTGGCCTTCTTGCAAGTTGATATCACACACTCCGTGGGTCCAAATTTTTCACTTTTTTATTATTACAATTGGACCTACTTATGCAAACAACACACATGCCAAAATCATTTAAAATGTTGATGATTTCCAACCATATTATAATTATACACATATAACAAATTATTTTGTGCAATATTGTGAATAGATTTTATTAACAATAACTAAAATTTTTACAAAAATGATTTTTTCTGAAAACTGTCCAATAATAGGTCCTCAAAATAGGTCCAATTGTTCGCTGCAGTGTCGTAGGCCCCTTTCCAAATCCTAAAGCTCTAGCGTTTTCGTAAACAAAATGGGTAGAATTGGGCACACGGATGGCTAAGTATGTTTCTAGCTTAAGATATCTGACGTGCTGTGTATTTCAACGGTGTGTGGGTTCGTTTTGTGCCTATAATAGGTAGCGCGCTGGTTACGCCTTTAAAGTGTAATACTGAACAATTCCAAATAGAGTAATTAAAAGTGCATCAGGTATAATTAATTTGCGGCTTTCAAACAGCCGCTATAAAATTTTACGACATTTCTCGGGAAAGTTACAAAAACGATTCAATATAATCGTAAAAATTATATTTATCATTTGTTTTTATATTTTTAATTAAAAAGATTAATTTTTGATTGAAATTAAAAACGTACACAAAAACTTTAGTACCAAGTACAGTTTATTCACCCTCCCCGTTCATCCTTTCTTCCTGTTACATCAAAACCCATAATCAAACCAAATTTACTTTATAAGTAATTGTCAATCGTAGAATCAGCCATTCCGCCACCATGCCTCATGGTGTGATGACGTAAACTGCACGCCTCTACCGTGTATAGGAAATTGTACATGGGAGATATGGCTAGCGATATCTTATATTACGATACGCGATTTGTATCGCTATCGCCATTATTATGTAACGATTTCTCTACGGCGAACCAGAGGTGAGATATCTGTTGATACAGTATTGTTTATCGAAAGATGTGATGAACTAAATAGCCAAATGGTATTAATTAGTTGGGAACTATAAGTTACTAATAACAAACAAATATCTAAGTTTCAATATATGTTCTGATTCTTCTTTTTCTTCCTAAACATCGTGGTTTAACCCTGATGTGTAGTCTCCTGGGAGATGTTACACATGATTGTCCTATCCCTATTTGCAGACCATAGCCTTATTCCTGCATACTCAGCATTTCTGTCTACCTAAGTAATGCAACTACTCCCCCCGTTAGTCTCATTCCAGCATCCTCGCAAGACGGTCGCCATTTTTTCCTCTTACATTTTTTTTAAAAAAGGTTTTTCGCAAGACTCGTAACAGAACGATAAAAGAAGGTCTTAATCATTTTCATCGTGTAAAATGTCAAAACTGAATCCCATCCCATCTCAAGTCAATCGTTCATCAGCCTATCGATCAAGAATGTAAAATTTCCAGAAACCCATAACTATTTTCTTTCCGCACCATTAACATTTTTATGTTAAGCAACTAGAGACGGCTGTCTACGATGACAAAGTGCGATTTACAGTTATGGTCTAGGATGGGTTACTGTTAGTGTATTCTGCTCTCATCCGTAACGCTAGCCCAGATAACAATCACCTAGAACCGTTTGGTTGGCGTATAGGTAATAACTGTCTTCAATCAAGGTACAAGATAATTATTTGCATAAACAGAATGCGTTACTATCATATGTCAATATGCCATAATTATGTCATACACAATAAATACCTCCTTTTTTTACTTTTCAAAGGGTTGCTCCTTCGAAAGTCATTCGTTGCTGTGGGAGCAACACCAGGTTATGTGGATTTTTTTCTCCTTGGCGCTTAGTAGAGGAATCGGAAATCTCAATGGAACACCATCGAAGTCCTCCTAGGGCAACGCCCCTTTAGGGCTCCGCTCAAGTGAACATTACGCTCACCCACACCTTCTGGTGTTTACGACGGCATGTCGTCCTTCCCGGGATAGCTAGTCTGGCTCCAGAAACCCCCTTTTAGTCACCTCTTATCCGATTCCTCCTACCAGAATAAATATCTACAATTCGTACAGTGTGTTTCCTGACAAATTTATAAACACAACCTATTTTGTAAGAAATTAAAAGTAGGTTATGTTTGTGGAGCAGAAATAACACGAAATAGCGCATGACAATGTAAACAAAGGCCTGAAATACAAATTTTCACTCCCTGAGCAAATAAAGGCGCTTCACGAGTGCAAGCTTCAGCCGGAAGTGATAATACACTGATGTTATCATGAAAGGAATGACTTAACTATTGTTGTGATAGTTCTATCTACCTTTATATAACATATAAAATTCCATTGTAGGTGTGTTCGTAATTTTTCTCGTCCTAAAATATTTGATGAAGATTTGTATGTCCGACTTGAATTTTCCTAGCTTGATGTTCACACTCTTTTTATATTTTTTTCGGATTTGTCACACATGCTACTTCTAAAAATGTGTATTTCATTTTTTTATTTGTGATTCTTAAACATTGGAGTTCGATAAATTCTCATAAAACCTTTGTTTATGACGGTGTATGTGTTTTTACATAAAAATAGTTATTATGCAGTCAATTTTACTTAAACTTTATTTTTAGTCCACTTGACTCGTTAACTGAAGTCCAAGGAAACGAAATCGCGGCCACAAGTTAGTTTGATATAAACAACATGACATAAACATGCACACAGTTAGAGTTGGATAAATTAGGTCGTTAACCTTTGTACATTTAGTAGGTATCTTTTTGACAGAATGGTAAGGTTCTGCTTGCAAATTTTAACTGTTGAATTCGTTCTACAACTACCGTTTTTATTTTGTTCCCAAAATGATAATTGCAACGCTATGATTTTGGTAATAACGTGCCAACAGCATACAACTCAAAAACGGTGTCATAATGAACATTTCTTTAAAACAAGTCTCGAAACTTAACTGCGCGACAAAATATATCCTTATCTCGAACATTTTAACAACACTTCAAAAACCAAAGTGCCTTTTAACAAAAATACAATTTTATATGTAAACGAGGCTGTCGATATGATATTGAATATTCGAGCAGATCGTAAAAGAAAAAACTTTGGGACAGGTTCCATTCATTCACTTCTCATCCGGACATTTCGCGTGGCGTTTGAATGTGCGGAAGTGGATGCAAATTTCGTCCTTACGATGTCGCGATACGGGAGTGGTGAGCGACGGTGACACGACCACCCGCGCTTTATCACGTTATCAGCGCATCTCTAGATCTCAGCGGCCTAATTAGTGGACTCGCGTGTCGGTGGCTAGTGGCCGCTAAGCTCGCGCTTTTACGTACTATTCGATTTAAAGAAACTTTTAACGAAATCGATTCGAATAGTTCGGTAATATTTACACTCGTATCTATTTCATACAGTAAAACTATTTACAATTCAACTCGAGAAATACGGCGTACTTAATTTGCAATTAAATTGAATTTGCGTTATACAAATCCTTAACTGTATCGAAAACGTGTATTTGAAATTGATTTATTAATATTACATTTGGTAATAATTGAATAAAGCCTAATTTAATTTATATTTCAACCTCGAATGGCTACGATTTCCATTTGCGTGTAATTGTTAGAATACTCACCTACAACTAGTATTACAAGGAAAGTGACTGATTAATATTCAAACAAGATTTATCAGCGTTGGTGCAGATTAATTGACACTGGTTTATTGAGGCGTTAAAGTGAATAAACATGAATAGAAGATATACTATCGCCTCTAACGCGTATTGTCGTTCGCTTGAATGAGTGAAACTTGTCGAACAATCGGTGACAACGCTAATTAATTAAGAGCGATCCGCGGATAGCTGGCCGGCCTAGCTGGCCCAGATACGGGTCGGATAACGGTTCGGGCGCAAATCGAACGCATACGAAACAAGTTTGATACATAATTGTCAATTCGTATAAAACGAGTCGGTGGAAAGCGCTTTTTTAGCATCCCGGGACTGAACGAACCCGGAGCCTTAAGAAATGAGTCCGCCGCAGGCAGTCGTCGCGGTAATGCCGGCCGGCACGCACGCGTTCTGACCGCCGAACGCATTTCAAAATTACAAAGAGCATGCTTAGACGACGGTACCCACCACTCGACCAGCATCAGATCGAGCGAACCGTGACGGATGTTCAGTGCTTCGGAAGTGTTATCAGCGGTTATCAGTTAAGTGCGCCTGCGATGACAGTTCGGGACCACGTGACAGCATGAGGTGGTGTGTGGTGGTCGTGCTTGTGGCGGTGGTGGCGGAGGCGGCCGGGCCTCGCCGGTGCGCCGGCCGGCTGGCTCGCGAGCGGCTGAAGGCTGCGGAAAAGATCAGGGACAAGCGATTCTACCTTCTGTGTTGTGCACCAGCCTGCACCACCCCGCAGCGTAGGCCGAGACCCCAGCTGACCACGAGGAGGTACCAGCCTTACCACAAGACGTGGTATGGACTCAAGCACGGTACGAAATATCTTTATAAGCAAAATTAGATCTCATTTAAAGATTAGAACATTTTCAAATATTTTATTTGAATACCTACTTCTACGCTAAAGAGACAGTTAAATTTTTTAATGAAATATATATTGCAAAATTGGGTTTAAATCATGTTGTCAAGCATCTGCAGTCTTGCACTAGATACTAGAATTAGTGCACTGAGTATAAACGACTACAGGTACGGAAGTAAGATTTATTTGGCAAAATCCAGGTTGACAACAGACGTAATGGGAGTAGGTCTCTTAGTAGCAATTGACAAATGCAAGCTAACATGCACTGTATAATGTTCATATACACATAATTACACATTAACATTTTATACACAAGTAGGCATTTATTACCAATGACACAACAAAATTTTATTATAAACTAGCTCACCACGCAATTGTAACCTGAAATAAATAGATAAAACCAAAATTTCATATTTTCAACCGTTTTAACCGCGCGAAAGATTTTTTTTTAAGTGAAACCCCTAAATGTTTTTTCAAATATAAGTTGTCTATGGTCGTGAATATCCGCCCAGCTCTTTTTATATGATGGAGTAGTTGACGAGTATGCAGTCTATCTGATGGTAAGTGGCAACTGTCACTGTGATCCACCCCAGATAAGACCACAATTCCAACTGAAGTCGACCACAGATGCGTTGCTACCTCTGAGGACCAAGTTGGAATGCCTCGTTAAGTTTATCTCCCTTACCTAACTACATAACTACAAATATATTCAACCACACATTCAAGTAGGTAGGTAGTAGCAATGAGTCGGACGTTAGGAGGAAGTGTCGTCCACGATTTGGTAAATATATATCAAACGTCAATGAATCCAAGATGGCGTCAATGTAAAGCCGGATGTAAATTTTTGTATGAAAATCTTAACAATGTCCGTTCTATAGTCCTAATATATTTAATCTCTTAGATTAAGCCCGATTTACACGAGCATAGATAATGATATATTTTTAGTTACAGACAAACATTAAATTCCTTATTCGTCTATATTTATATAACAGAGGAAATAAAATGTTTTTGTACTTTACGCACGTTTTTTGGTTTGTACTGTACTTTGACGTAATTTGAAGAATTGTCATATGGCCTTGCTCGTTCTCAATGAAGTTATCACTGACAATTGTTATGTAACCCGGTACGTACCTATTTCAAAAAACTTTTTAAAGTGATTTCCGTACTGTTCAAGATTAACGTGGCACAGAAGTAATTAATCACCAACCTTGACAATCTCTTATCGTTCAGGGAAATACGCAGGAAATTACTCAATACGTATAACAGTTTTTTTGTCAGTCATCAGTCTTCATAGTTTCTTATATGTGGAGATTTAGCAGTGTGCATGGTGCGTAACGTCTGCTAAGGTACACGTATATTCAAATATTAATATTTCGATTTTTAAATTCTATTTCTTCTGTTACTTATTAAATTATTATTTTTAGATATTATTTAACTCTAAAAGTTCCTAATAAAATCTTATTATATAACATGAACATCTTTTTACGTTAGAAGTTTGTGATAAATGGATCGTATAAAAAGTTACCTACTTATAAATCTCAAGATACCATTAATAAATCAAACCTGATCTTTAAACGCACAGAACAGAGCAGAGTATCTCACTAACGGGAAATTCCATTACATTTTCCGCAATGCTTAAATTTATTGCTTACATTTATTATCTGTGGAGACGGTAATCGTAGGCACAGAGCAAAGGAAGTGAGCGGACGCGACCTTGACATTTCCCGCGCGAACGTATACATAGCGGTTACCAGGAAGTAACCACCTTATGCCTCCGACCCCAGCTGGATACACCAACTAATTATTATTCTTATGACAAAAATAAGATGCGTAGCTACTTACGTACTTATTAATATCCGAACCCGTATTGTGGAAAGACTGAAAATAATTGATATAAATTTTATATTGTGCTATTTATTTACTTATATAAGCTATCGTTTGATTCGATAGGTCCTAAAATAGCTTATTGATCCTATTTTCAAGCATCATTGAAAAGTTCTAGATAATTTCTGTTAATATGAAGTAACTTGTACTCGTAACTAACCTCCCCTTTTTAGATGTATATTCAGTCATTCTAATATTGAGTGGGCGGTATTTTATCTTTAGTATATTATAAGAATATTAATCTGTAAGATACTAATATTGTATCAATAACTATCGATAAGGGATAAACTGTAGTACTCGCTCGGAGTAATAGGTAGTAATTGGGAGTAACAACGGAGGAAAAAGTCACACCTTGTGCAGTCCCACTGTTACAAAACTATTAACTAAGCAACACAAATATGTAGTCTGTGGATCTTTTAGTCTATGGATACTTTATCCATATTTATTGGTTTCGATCCATGGTTTAAAAATAATGCAATTGTGGCGGGAAATGTCAATAGAGGGTTTTCTAATAAGATCCTGCAATTTAATAAAAAATAGAATTGGAAGCAAACAAACTAGTGAAGTTTTGTGATGAGAGACCATTGAGTAAAATATTAATGTTAATAATGAATGATTATAAAAATTATAAATTGTACAAATTGTTAAAATCATTTCTATATCAAACCACTTCCGAGAAATCGTCACACTATATTTGGCTAGCTTTGCTAGCGTCAGATAAAACTGATTCAATCATATTCAATTACCAACGTCAGCTTACAGACGTACAGATAGACTACAACTTAGTGACGAGTTTTATATTTTGCTATCGTGCAAATAACAATGAGAGCTTGATACTCAACAGTTAAATCACAAACATCAATTTCAATTTTATATTTATTTCTATCAATAAATGACTAACACGATTATCAACTGGTATTAGGAGTAAAATAATTAAGTACTTATTAGCTATATTTCCTAGGAAATAGTTGTTTACATCGCTTCATCTTGGAAAAGGGATAAAGGAACAACTCATCTATTATCTTATTTCTGATATATATTATATTACGTATTTTTTATATATATTAGAAATAACATAATAGATAACTTGTTCTTTTATCCCTTTTCCAAGATAAAGCGATGTAAACAACTATTTCTTAAGAAATATAACTAATAAGTACTTAAAATACTTATATTTTTAACTAACTATACTAATATTTTTAAAGTAAGTGGGTAATATAACTATTATTCCGTGGAAGATTAATTCCATCCGTCCTATGTCTCAGTGACAAAATAAAAGGGTAAGGCAAAGGAATATCTTCAGACGTGCTCACATGTCCCAAGTGCACGACACAATATACCCGCAGAGCGCAGACATCGTTTAAGACCACAGCCACTTGAATCACTTAAGGCCCGCTGACTCTAAATAATGCTTTTAAAATACCATAGTAATACGTTAAAATTAAATTAAAAATCTTTGCATATTAATCAAAAACGATAGACAAGTCACCTGTACAGTTTTAAAAATTAAAATTATCGATGTTCGTTTAAATGTTTTTCGAATGATAATAAAACGGAAACGAAAGTATAAAAATCGTCATAATGTCAGCCGTTTTTTAAATGTCCTTGAACGAGACTAAGTATAATCACTTATTTGAATAATATTGTATGTTATCACTGGTAACGCCATCTACCGGCACAAGGGAAAAACATCTGTTACTAACAGCCAAGGAAATAAAATTTATTGTAAATGCTCATTTTAACTGTTATAATTATGCTATTTGCCATCGATCAAGTTAGTATTTTTATATAAGATTCTTTGGGATTACGCTAGAAGAAACTCATAGCGGTTGTAGGGTTTATAATGCTTTATTTTTTCACAGCCCAATAATGAAACAATTAACGCTTGACCATTTTACATTTCGATTGAATAAATATTGCTTCATATGACTATACTAACTTTACTTAATAGATTGGAATCATTATGAATTGTAATTTGTTATTAAAATTTACTTCCTATTCTTTACTATTTATGTACGTACTTATTGCGTAATCATTTGTAGAATTTTCAGATATTGACATTGCTCACACAAACATTAACGTGGCATACACTTATACCTTAACAAACCTCGCGGCTTTTCCGCGAAATTATGTGACCGGAAGCAATTATGATAACATTCCGGGTATCAGTTCTCATATAATTTTCACATGCGCCATACGTATTCATGTATCGTATGGGTGTAATGTCACCGTGTACACCTAAGTAATAAATTTACTTCGGAGTTTTGTGGCCGCTTTGACCGCCAAATATCGTCATTTGTATTCACCGGACACACATGCATAACAAGTCCGCATCGTAAGTTGTTACTAACATTTACTTACGTGTCATTTGTTCCTTTTTTAACATCTGTCGTATTCATATATGGAATAGTAAGTTAGTATATTTTGGGGGGAAAAAACAGACGGTTTTTTTTATATAACTGAGTAGCAAACGAGCATGCAGTCCACCTGATGGTAAGTGGCAACTGCCGCCCATGGACATTTGTGATCCACCCC
>DWRA01003055.1:0-12725 GCA_018250295.1 Spathilepia clonius
TGGGGGCAGAGGTCGTGGGGGTGGCGGAGTACGAGGAGGCGGAGGTGGCGTTCTTGGTGGCTGCGGGGGCGGGTACGGAGTTTTCGGCTTGTCATAGAAGTAACTTTCTTCTTTTGGTGGTGGTGGAGGCCTTCGAGGTGGTTGTTGCGGTTGGGGTATGTATGGCGGGTAGAAAGGCCTAGGTTGCGACGGTTCCGGAACTAATGGCGGAATTCTCGGTGGTGGTGGAGGTGGCGGTGGCGGAGTCCTAGGCGGTGGTGGCGGCGGCGGTGGCGGTGGCGGAGTCCTAGGTGGTGGTGGTGGCGGCGGCGGGAAAGGAATCTTGGGCTTTGGGTAGAAATACCCATCCTCGTTCAGATCAGCGTTAATGGGTGCACCGAGTACCGCGTAATTTTGGTTAGGGTAGCTGGGGATGGCGCGCGCTGGGCGGTCCGCTCGGCAGGTGTGGTACACCGCCAGCAACACCACCGCGATGTGCAGTGACAGCCTCTGGAATTGAAAACATGGATTTAAGATATCGGAATTATCAGTAAACAAAGATAGAAATCTGTGTGGTGCAGTAGCCGTCTTATGTATGGCATGCGAAAGTATTCGGGTTCAATCTCCAGCCACACATGTGAGTGAACTCACTCATTACTAATCATCTTTTACATTTGATTGACACATACATAGTTTACTACAATCAAACAATCTCTGTCACTTATATTTTTAATTACAAAATGAACATTATGTTATTGATCGTTTATTAAAATTTCCTTTTAAATTACTATTTAATTTAATCATATAGCATATAATACGTCACATGTCAGTCAAACAGCGCAAAAATAATTCAACGACATTGAGAAATGTTTTCTCAAGACGATTGGTAGAACTGTGTTTAATAGAATTTTAAAATATTTAACATTTTGAACTGAGATGTCAAGGATGGCGCTCGCTGTTGTAACGTGTTTAGTTTAAACACAGAGTAAATATGGAATAGAATTGTCTGCGCCGTGTGCACTTGTTCGTAGTTAAGCTGGCAATTTGGATTTTTATGACATAAATAAAAAAGAGTATAGAATTGGTAAGTATTTAAAACGTGGTTATTGGTATACAAATACGAGATTACTATACCTAAGTATTAAACTTTTTACACTAGTTGGCAGATACGCATAATAAAAGCACTAAAATAAATAAGAAACATCTACATTCATTTCTATATCTCCAATTCTTCGAATCAAACTTGAAACCATAGCAATAGATCAACCTGATGACAGTTTAATCTATAACTGTGGTTTTAGGTATATGAATCTTGATATCCGAGGGATGTGCGACATGTGGACACATTATCGTCTCTAAAAGCTATTGTAGCTGTTATTTTTTTAACTACTTTTTTGTACTCATAACATCATACAATTATCATTATTGTATTTTCATATAAATAAACATTATAACATAAAACGATTGAAAAGTGGTAGAACTAATATCTATAGTTCGACCTGAGTGGTGCCAGCATCATATCTATTTCCAGCATGAAGCAGTTCTTGCGTTTGGTGGAAGAAAGTGGATGCCGGATAAGTTACATATGAAGCGACCATCTTAGTCAGGAGTGGCAACGCATCTGCGATTGGGTTCAGTTTGAACTTCAGCGACCGCATTCCATCATGCGGAATGCATGCTCGATTTTTACTTCAATTATAAATTAATGTAAATTTATTTATATTTTCACTAAGCTATAAATAAATTGTATAAAAAAAGCTTGTAATGAAATCGTGGACAGCTTGAAATGAAAATGTCGACAGTCATGCTATGTCAGGCATCCATCACTGGTGGTATGCCTCCTCTGTTAATTGTTTACTCTATAGTTAAATATTGCTGGTGACCCTAAGGTCGGTCTTGTCTACGTTACTTGATATCTATCAATTAGATGGTATCGGTAACTGCGTTGACAAAGTACGTGATTTGACAGCAAATTTTCGCTTTGCCAAACTTGCGTACGTAAATGATAGTGGATTATTAAATGGTATATCAGGGTAAAGAGGTAAGCAGTTAGCCTAGCAGCCAAGTCTAGTGATTGAAACTTAGTCTCGTAATCAGGGGGTCCGAGGCTTAAATATCTGGTAGGTATGCTTTTGATTTTTCAAAATTGTGTGCGTATTACAAATGAATTGTTGAATGAAACTGTACTATAACATGTACAATCATTGTTGTCATGAAACATCGAAAAGAGAAATACCTACACTTTAGTACATGAGGCATACTAAATTAGTATTTCTTTTTACCTGTGTCTTTGTTTTCTTATCTTTGTCTTATCATTATATCTCCTACTTATTCTATAAAAACCTGAAGGATAGCGATGATAACCATAAACTTGTTACTGCCCCACACCTGGGCGTGGTTCTTCTCAGAATAATAAAAACCATAACGTTAATGTGAAATATAGCACGCGCGGAGAGGTCAAACTATTTCGTATTAGCTACTATTGACACATGAAGTAGCTACAACCAATATCAATATCAAACATGCATTGCTCAAATGTTTGCTGCCACGCCAAACATTTGACGAAACATATGTACTTGACAACAGGGACGCGTAGAAGTGCAAGGAAATTAGATAAATATTGATATTTGCGTTACTTTAATAGGCTTGTAAATAATAATTTACATTTTTCGTGTCAACGGCTATTTTGTAAATAACATTTGTTTAGTCATGCAATAATAAATGTGAGCGCCTAATAATTTCCATTAGCTATTTGCTAAATGAAAATGATTGCATTTTATATTTATGTATTCCTTTATGTTGAGGATACAAGCCCAGCTTAATATGTTTTTTGCTCCGAAAGAAATCTGATATTTGAGATCAGATCCTTCAGATCTGTCGAATTAAATTTACATTTAGGTTCTTTAAAGGTTTCTGTTGTTACATAAAGTTCTCGTCGAATCAAATAGGTTTAGTTAGCTTTCACATAGTAGATATGGATGATGTGGGTAATAAGAGTTAGGCCCACGTCCACTGTTACAATTGTGAAAGAAGGATAAAACATTTATGTTTTGATACTAAATTAACATAAAATTCAAATTTATACATTTCATACATATGCTTATTGGTAGAGGGAATAATGAGTCCCTTATAGAACCTATAAAGAACAATGAGATAGAGAGAGGCGTACAATATTACATGACGTTTTTATAAAAAAATATTTTGGATAAGTATTTTTAGTAAATTTTAAAACACATCTCGAATAAAAACTTACACATAAGAGTTTAGCTAGTAAATATTGGCCTAGGGAGGTACATTACATAAGTTTACGACTGGTTTGGCTCGCAGGAAGCATAATTTTGAAGAAGCTCAAGGTTTTCTGGCTTGTCTGCAGCCAGTAGAATGTAGGTTGGTGATTAGTCCAAGGTAAAGGCGAAAGAGATTTCTGATAGTGCTGTTTTACTACTTCACAGTTTAAGCTTAACGCTATCAAATTTACTTTTTTTTAAGTTTGGGATTTTATTTCAACCCATTCTTGAATTGCCAAGTTATATGTCTTAGAAAAATATTGTGAAAAGAAATATACATCTCAAAAGAATTGTATCATACAGCATTTCAACAGTTGCAATGTTTGCGACGTGTTTAAGTTTTATACTATGATGTTTCAATGTGTTAAAATGATGTGTTAAATATAAATTCTAATTCTTTGTGTTCCTTCTGGTAGTAAATAAGTGAATCAGCATATAAAATTTAAAGCACTTTTAATCATTTTGTACAATCTAACGCAGGTATTGTATCTCTAAACGGGACTAAATGAAGATTATGATTATTTGGAGCCCTAACGATCCGGCCTAGTCGGTGCCATAACAGTGTGACACATAAAGCTTTCAGGATTCGACTCCCCACAAATATTGAACATAAACTTACATTGGAATCTAAATGTTTATGTAGTTATTTTTATGTGTATTTCATGTGTCCTAGTGTGAAGGTAAGATGATAGAAAGCGATGTAAGAAGAGCGTTAGTTGTTTTTACAATAAACTTAACTTCAGTTGCACATACTTAAATAGTAATAGGTAAATAATTTTGTAAGTCATGATGATTACACGTATTGTCCCAGTAACAGTCTACAAAGTAAAGTGCAACGGTAAATGCTTATTCAATATATGTAAGTCGCACGACGCCCTTAAATCAAAACAGCCGTAACGTAAATGTAATGGCTTGGAGTGAACTTTAGCTGCAACGGACACGACACGACTTTAATGAACGAAGACCTTTGTCGTGGTATAAAAATATCATAATGTATATTAAATTGTTTTAGATATATTTTCACAACGTAGTATACTTATTTTTGTTAAATAAATGGATAAAAAAATGAGCTTCCAATTTCGACAAACGTTAATTTGGTATGAATACTTACTAATTTGAAGAGTAAATATCTACAAATTTCTACAATAAATACTTAATATGTTTAAGTAACTTAATAGTAGACTTCATCTAATTAAATTTGAATTTTAATCGTGATTTATAAGTGAGGAAAGCGCAAATTTTTTTTTTGTTTTTTTGATGCATTAATTTACAACTTTTTTTATATGATAGAGTAGCAAACGAGCATACAGTACACCTGATTGTGAGTGGCAACTGCCGCCCTTGAACATTTATGATCCACCCCAGATAAGACCAGAATCCCAACTGAAGTCGACCACAGATGCGTTGCTACCCCTGAGGACTAAGTTGGAATGCCTCGTTAAGTTTATCTCCGATTAACACACACGAATACACTTAGTGTATTTATACATTTATATCTTGCTAATATGTACCTACAACTGCATTACTATATGTTAGTAATCTTTTTATTTGCCATTCTTATTATATGTAGTAACTAAAGTAATTAACAAATACTTTAATTCTAATTAGGTTGTATTTAGTCTCGCCAAAACTAATCGTAAGTAATAAATACGAAGATTAGGCGTGGAGCCAATTGTAATATACCAATGTATGGTTTGGAGGCGTTACGTGGGCTTGTAAAAGTGGTTTTCTGTTAGCATATTGTTCTAAACTTACGAGTTAGCATAAACATGGTAAAATAACGCTATTTTCAGGTAGTTCATATTGACAATAGCAAATAACTATTAACAAGAGTGAACAATGCAGAAACTACAAATTATCATTTAGAAAAAAAAATAGAAATAAGGTTAACGATGATCTAAGTGTATTCAGATTTGTCTTCTATTCCTATGTGGGTGTTTTAAGATTTTTTTCTATGCCTGTTATTAGAATTTAGAATAACATTATTCTATTATATGCATAAGTAGCAAGTAATATATTATGAATATAATATATTTTAGAGTTTTAAGAAAATAAAATCATATTCTACCTAGTCTTCGAAACCGCCGGACCGGTTTTCACGGGTTTGCACTGATAGCTGACATTATAAGGAATAACTTAAACTAATTTTATTTTAGAAAATGTGTAAGGGTTCGCATAAACCTCAAAACCCAAAAAATCTACGGTACATGCTCCATTTTCTTAACTTTAGTGAATATACTAAATTTCAGTTACATGTATGTCATGAAACATTTTATTTAAACGCGGGTGATACCGCGGGGCATATCTAGTACAAACATGTTATATGAAAGCGAAATTATATTTATTTAGTGTGTGTTTAGATTAGTCAAGAAAACTATTTCAAGGCACTCTTTCACGTCCTGCTTTGGAAAGAATTACGCCACATCATATTATCACAAGTAAATAGTCATAAGTGGTCATTATTATCACATCGTACTCAAACAGCTGTAACACGGCTTACGTAAATATTTCAACGCCTTTTCTTTGAACCTGACCCAGTTTTTGCAAAACAAAACATCATTGACACATTTGCATTTCTTGAAAAGATTATTTCCGAAATTGACAATATTTTTAGAGCATGGAAAATTGGTTTCGCACGTCGAGTGAGTGGTAGAGTTGCCACAGTTTATTTTGTAACATTTTGTGGTTTTAAAATATAGGGTTCGGTGCTGCAATTTCAAATAAGGATTGAGAAGATTTATGCCACAAGCCACCACGTTGGTCAAGTGCGGATTGGTAAACATTATTTTAAGGACTTTATTTTTAATATCTTTCAGACACATAAATTTTATTAATGTGTTTTCTCTACCGTTAAAGTGAGACGCACGTAACTTCAAAAATTCACTCTCGGGAATTTGAACTGTTGTTGTATTTATACATAATTTACTAATTTTACCGATGTCCCTTACTGTACCGTGTATTTGTGCTTTAAATAGCAATCGTAGCGATATTTCAAGTCCAAGTCGACGTGAGGTATCCCCATTATGTCAAGCAATCAGCGTAATTGGCAAACGACTAGGCATTTAGGGGTATGCATGCACATGCAACGAAAACAATGGACGATTCATCACCAACTGGTGATCGGCGCTCGAGTGATTCGTGTTGTCGCCAATTAGAATGACATAAGATTCACTTGACATGGAATCTAACGGTGTGGATGTTGTGTAAATTGAGGATTATGGAATGAAACAATGTATTGAAGTGTATTTAATTGTAATGAAGTGTAATAAAATGTAACGGGATATAATGAAATGCAATGTATTTATGTTATACATGGTTACACAATTAATTTGTTTGATTTTTTTAAAATATCTTGATGACTATAAAATCAAACGTATGGACATCACGATCGACTTTTATTTAATCGAAAAGTTTAACTTGATCGCTATTAAAAACTCACATTCTTGACCGATGGCGCAAGACACCTTATTCGGAATGCCCCAACTGCCCTTTAAGGACAGTTGCACAATTTATTGTGTAGTGATGAGCTGCCTGTACCGAAGCGTGATTAATTAGGCATAAACGACAGCTCGGGTAAATTTTACGACATGGAGGAATAATGGAAAGAGAGAAAAAGTAGTATAGACTTTTGTTTAGGAATGATGAAGACAGAAAATGAAGAGGCCTGTCTTATAATTTGTATATTAAAAACTATGTAATCGATCGGAGGTTATTTTATAAAAAAATCAACATAAATATTTAATAAAACTATGTAATCAGTTATAATCTAGTTGTATGTATATTATAACTTTGGCATATTACAAAAGATGTCCAGAGTTGAAATTGCATCAAAATGTATGATTTTTCAAAATTATGCGTATTACCCGTTATTTGTCACTTACTTAAACATCATGAGACTAATAAAGTTACTAATCCACTCTCTCTAGTTCTCATTCTGAGAGGTGGCCCGTACCCAGCTGTGGGACAGTCATCATCATCAACCCATTATTGTCCCACTGCTGGGCACGGGTATCCTCTCAGAGTGAGAGGGATTAGGCCATAGTCCACCGCGCTGGCCAAGTGCGAATTGTTAGACTTTACACACTTGAGAACTTTTTTTTTCAAAGAACTCTCATATGTGCAGGTTTTCCTTCACCGTTATAGGAAGTGATAATTAATTTGTAATACACACATGATTTCGAAAAATGAGAGGTGCGTGCCTGGGGTTCGAACCTCGGACCTCTCGACTGAAAGGCCGTGATTCAACCACTAGGCTGCTTTGCTTTGGGACTTTACTTGTGGGACAGTAATGGGTTAAAATCTATACATTTAATCAACAGTAAATTAACCCCGTAATGCTTCTACGTACGTAGGTACAATAACTTTGAAATTACTTAGTTTGCACATAATTTTAGAATATTCGCATTTTACAAGCACTTAATAAACGGTTATAAACTTTTTTATTGAAAACGTCTGCATGCTAAGTAGCGTCAAACCTATTTAAATTTAAATACTTAGTGAATTACCTTAACCAATACAATGCAGGACGTAATAATAAAGTATCAGCACTAAGTACATAAAATAATATTAAAATAACACAAACATTTTAAAATTACTTATAAGTAAATGTTTAAGTACAAACTTAAATGAAAACGTGTACATGGAGAGTAGTTTAAGGGTAAGTATCGCTTAAAACTATTTAAAAAAAATGGCGTAAATTTACTCGTTACATAAAACCTTTATCTAAGTGGTCACTTTATTTTATGCACAACGGCATTTTGACTAAGCTGGAACGTCTGATGTGATATCAATATAAATATATTTAATACTAAATACTTTATATATTTTGGTGACATTAATTTGCACTATTGCAAAAAGCATCGTCTTACGGTTAGCTACATAAACTACAGGTTAATTACATTAATTCTGAACGAAAAACATACATTAAATCGAAAATTAGCAATATGTTAATATAAGTAATATACACATAATAAATTATCGCTTTGACTTCAATCGGCTTCGCAAAGTTTAATCCGTTCGCATATCGAGTAATCAGTTATTAGCAGATGCAGTATCTTAGAAACTTAATATTTCATCCTAAATTAACAAGCAGGGATCCAGATCTTAATGATGCCTATTGCATACAATCGACCTCGGCCCGACAGACCGCGATGACAGATGATCTAGCAAGTTGTTTTAAAATAAAACGCAATATTACACATGAAATGTCTAAAGTCATGCTGTTTATCTTTATAATTTATAAACAGATTTTATTGGGTTTTAGAAATGTTATACGCACATCTTATAGAAAACATATACTGATAACGTTTAGCATGTCAGTGACGCGAATCTCTATCAAAAATCGCTCAACGCGTTGTAAGAAGTTTTCACTTCTATAACATTTTTGTAGAATCTAAGCGACAAACATATGATGTTATTCTGTGTTCGTGGACACTTGTAACCGACTTACATAGAAGTCTTTATCAAAACTTTACAGAAGTGCTTCTACTTCGTACTTATTTTGAAACGTCGCAATTAACTTATTTAACATAAGGCATTATTAAAAACAAAGAGTGTAGAAGGCGTTATGATAGAATTAGCGATTCTATCATAAAGTAGGTTATTATTACATTTTGGTAGAAGGATGTGAATGCTGGCTGACTGTCATATGAAGTAAACATCTTAGCCTTCAAGAGTGGCAATACATCTGTAGTTGACTTCAAATAGAACAATTGTTATAAACGGAGTTGGTTACAGATGTCAATGGGTGGTAGTTATCACATATAATCCGTTGGACTCCTTATTTGTGTATTATTATAGTCTTATAACAGTAGAAATAGGCAGTATCATTACCTAAAAGTACATTTTCAAGATCTAGTTAAGGATTTAGATGTCATTTTTATAAAGGATATATATATATATATATATAATCTATATATATATGATCTATATTAACAAACACAAGTAAAGACGAATGCATGCATAATACAAGTCTATAATATATATAAATGAAACGGGAAAGATCACAGCTGATTACATTTTTTTATTAAAACGTCCTTGACATTTTTAAACATATCTAATATTATGTTTTTTGAGTATTACCTCACAAATTAATGTAAAGGACTTTAAAAACTTAATTTTAGTCGCAAGTTGATGGTACAGGATATCACGAAATACTTGACGAGACGCATGAAATTAATTATCCACAGTGCCTAAATGCAACGTTCAGTTAACCTATTACTGACCCCTGTTGGGCACGAATGAAAGGAGTTGAGGACAGAGTCTACTGCTCCGGCTAAGTGCGGACTGGTGGACTTCATAGACCCTTAAGATTCTTTAAGAATTCTTATAAGTCCCAGGTTTTCGAACAATGTTTTCCCTTACCGTTTTAGCAGTTGAAAATTAATTTCTAATATGGACATAACATTAGAAATTTAAGTTCCTATGTCACCAAAGTCTAAATTAACTGTGCTTCCATTTTTTACTTAGCCATAATATTTTCATCTTTAGCAATTTTCAGTTTTATTTTTAACAGATTTTCATTCCTCTTGAGTTTTATATAAACAAATTCTGTTTTCGGAACGGTTTCAGAACTCAAGCGGTTCCCTTAGACGCGATGTAAATGCAAACAAAATCAATATCGCAATAAAATTCTTGAAACGATGAATCTAATAATTTAACGGTAGCTACACTTAAAATTATGTTCTAGAAAAATGCGGTCAGAGGTCGCTAGTAGTTCACCTATTTAAACTTTGGCTTCTCGAGATGATTGTAAGGCTTATTACGGCAATAATAGTGCTTTTGTGGTTTCGAATAACTACTAATTCTTGTACTTTCAAGTAGCGTTATACCGCGTCCTTGTTTGCGTGAACTTTATGCTTAATAGGGATATTTATAGAACCCGTCCTATATACCCTTATTCCTGCCAAACCGGGGCTTGAACCCAAAACCTTTTGTGGAACAAATAATAAACATATTTTTACTAATGATATATATATATATTATAAAGAAGATATACGCGTTCGAGGCGTTTCAACTTGGTTCTCAGAGGCAGCAAAGAAACTGTAGCCAATCTCAGGTGGGATTCTAGTCTTAACTGAGGCTGATGTCCATGGGCGGCAGTGTCCACATACCAATAAGTGGACTACACACTGCTTTGATACATGTATCATATAAAAAAATCTTATAATGAAGTGGAATTACCTGCTTTCGAAATCAGTTGAGCTGTATCCTTGATTGTTATATCAGAATGTCATACTTCATTACATACATTAAATAACATTTTGAGCTTAACATTACAGTTATTTTGAAATCACAGACAGACACTTCAACTGTATTTATCAATATAGATTTGTGGGGCGTATTTGGAATGTCACGCGAAGCTTCTGACGGCGTCGAATAATCTGAGATTGGTTACGCCCCGCCTACTCCACTAGGATTGAGACTTCAATATTGTTGAATGAAAACCTCATTCCACACGAATGATCGAAGGTCATTTTATTTTATAAAAAATGAACATAAATATTTAACCATTTTAATTTTCAAGCAAGAATGCAGCTGCAACAGATTTGAGGTGATTTTCACACATGGATATCTGCAGCACCTTTGTAGAGTAATGTGTGCCTCTGGCAAGATTTGAGTTCCTGGTAAAATTTCAAGGTTGCGCCCCTCTAACTTTTTCTACAGATTATTATCCTAATCAAATCGATTTTAAAATCTTTACTTTTTCCTCGGTTTGATGTGTTATTACCCTGATGATTAAGTATGAATTCCTTGTAAGTGTCTCACTTTTACTTCAGTCCAGTCGCAGTTGACAATGCTTTTATAAAACCAATTTCTTGTCTTTAGTTTTAATGCATCGTGATGACGGTGGTAATGAGAAAATTCCACAAAACTACGTCACAAGCGTGGTTCTTAAGTGTTTATTAATAAAGCTTGTTTTTGCTTAACAAGGATGCTCCGAAGATCCGTATTTTTCTTCCGTGACCACTCTGCGACCTTTTCGAAATTTATTTATCTTTAATTTGTACACGAAGAAACATTTATCGACGTCTCTAAATAAACCGTTTATGTCATTATACCTGTTATTACGTTTACACTAAGAACGAAAGTGCCTTGAGAGATTTTAATAGATTGTTACAACTTGTGATGAACACCGCTATGTAGGCGTTGGCATTGGAATTCTAAATCATTTTGCATTAATAGCGGTTTCCGTCGATTTTAGGCGCTATTTCAAACACATAAGAGCTATCAGTTCCATTATCTTAAACGTTCAATGTTTTAAATATTCAGCTAAATTATGCATCACGAATTATGAACGGAAATCCTGGTGTAAACAATAATAGTTTTAAAACAATAGAACAGCACATTTACTCATAAATTCCGTAGAGAATACAATGCAAAACTGTTGATCGAACAAGGTGAACCGAAAACTATATACGTTATTTTTCTGACATAATTAATTTATTTAAATTTAAGAGTGCTCGTATAGCTGATTGATTGTCTACATATTAATATTTAAATTTGCATAGAGTGTATTTTGATCGATTACTGTATAATATAATAGAGAGAAGTTTAGTAATTTATCTTTAGCTACAGAAGACTTATAGTAATATTATAAAATTAGTTTTAATCGGTATAAATCTTTGAATTAATGGCGACCTCTTAATTCTTGGCAAGAAATGGAAGACATGGATTGCAAGCGCGTTTACTACTTCCATGATTGAAAAAGAATGTGTTGTTAACGATGTCGACTTTGCACGATATTATAATTAGATTTTTAAGATTCCCAACCATTGTCACAGTGAACCATTTTTTAAGTAAGTAAATGTGTGATATTTTTTTTACGAATTCTGATCATATATTTATTTACATAATGATATTTTATTTCCACGAAATTTTAATTGATTGCATCATCAAATGCATTTTAATGACCATAAAACAATTGAATCAAATGCTATTTTGATAATAAAATATCATTGCGTGGATATGCTTATTTAGACGCATAGCTTTGGTGATAAAACAAATTATTTTCAACACGTAAATCTTAAATGAATCTAGCCTGTTGTATTAATAATCGCGTATCGAATTGATAATTGTATTTTACTCTAAGCGCAGGAAGTTGGTGTTAATATTTCAAAAACAATTACGTTATTAAAACAAATATTACTGACGGAAGTTGGATTTATGTTGTTCCTACGTTTGGTGTAATTATTACGCTCCATCTTATTTCTCAGGAGAGGACGGCGCCACGATATATAGATATAACTACTGGCGGACTGCATGCTCGTTTGCTAACGAACTAGCAAGCTAGCTAGCAAACGAGCATGCATATGTATATATATATGGTGGAGTAGCAAACGAGCATGCAGTCCGCCTGATGGTAAGTGGCAACTGCCGCCCAAAGACATTTGTGATCTACCTCAGATAAGACCAGAATCCCAACTGAAGTCGACCGCAGATGCCTTGCTACCCCTGAGG
>DWRA01003056.1:0-12725 GCA_018250295.1 Spathilepia clonius
AGGGGTAGCAACACATCTGTGGTCGACTTCAGTTGGGATTCTAGTCTTATCTGGGGTGGATCACAAATGTCCATGGGTGGCAGTTGCCATTTACCATCAGGTGGACTGCATGTTCGTTTGCTACGCCAGTGTATATAAAAAAAGGAAATAAACTAGCATTATCTACTGCTCGTTAACTGGTACGCGTCTTTAGATTCTTTACAATCATGCTGTACGCTTAGTAGAAGCTATAACACAATAACATTATAGGTAGTATAAAAGTAAATTGATTAGCTAATATCTAATTGAGGGTAGGGCTGAAATAACAATATCCACTCTATACTTAGCTCGGCTTTCAGTACAAACATTACACAGTTGAAGCTTGACTGGAAATGGCTAGTATTATGTTGTAATCGAAGTACACATAGCAAAGTAATCGAAGTAATATAGGGGTATGAGTTGTTATTAAAGGTATTTTAGAGATTCCAACATTTCATTATTTCATAGTGGAACAGCAGTCACCAAATGGAACTTTCACGCAGAAAGTTCCGGGATCGATTCCATACTAGTCGAACATGATGATGAAGTTATATTTCTGTTTTAGGTTATCTGTTCGCTGTAGTCTCGTGACTGAAATAGATCTACGGTATCTCTTGGCCGTTATAAGATGCGACTAAAAGTTTCTACGAAACGAAAAAACTTCTGGGTACTCATGTTTATAGTGTTAGTGTACGAAATCTTTATTAAGCGTTAGGTGTTTATGTTACCAGTGATTAATTATGTACTAAATAATCATATAGTTAATTCATAAGTACATCTGTAGTAAGCTTTCCTCATTAATTATCCATTAAAGGGTCAACAATCCCATATGAAATTGCGTTCCCAATGTAGAATTTAACAAAGGTGTGTGTTTGTAACTGATTAAAATTAAAGCAGTAACAGGCTAATAGGTGGAACTCGACCTCATAATCGGGGGTGCGAGGTTCGATTCTCAGGCATGTCAGATACATGTTTTCTTTAAATTAGAGATTAATTATTACTTGCTATAGATGATGGAAGAAGTTGTGAGAAATCCTACACGTTTAAGAGTTATTAAAAAAATTTTTTTTTTTTTTCCATGTGTACGAACCACCTTTTCGCAATTGGTCAGCGCGATGGATTACAGTCTAAACTTCTTACACACTGAGAGGAAATCCGTAGCACGCGGACAGTAATGGGTCAAAAACCAATGAATTTAAGAAACAGAATGTAAATTTAGAGCATTAATTATACTCATATTTAGATACTTTATTAACAGACTTGATCCTTCATACACTCTAGATAGAACACTATAGTACAACATTTTTTATTGCTTTACTTCCTTCGAGACGCTTACAGTTTTATGAGTTCTCATCTTAATTTCGTTTTATGTTTTATAATTTATTGGCAAAGTTTTATTAATACGCATATCTTTCTTCAACGCATATTTATGCAAGTAATAATGCGTTGCCATTTCTAAATACTAAGATGGTCACCTCATATATAAGTCAGTAGCATCCACACCCTTCCACCGAAGCACAAAAACTGCTTCACGCTTAAAATAAGTGTGGTGGTAGTAACCCCCAGGTTAGACTTCATCGGTTCTACGACTGAACTCCAAATTAACGATAATATTAAACTCAATTCGATGACAATACTAAAATACCTATTTTACTCATTGACTGATTGGTAAAATCGTACCACAGTTATGATAAGTTAAAATGCAGATTTCATTAGTAATTTGTAAAAGTCCGCCATATTGTTTGTCTCTTTAATATTAACTTCAAAGAGAATCATTAGTGGTCCTGAAGCATTGTTATGATTATGAATAAGATTACTGGCATAAAAGAAGTTTTATTTAACAAATAGAAATAAGGTTTTATTATTAAAAACTGTAATTGCAAATCAGTTTATAAAATTAAACTTTTGCGATCAGCGAAATTTTACTTCGTAGAAAAGGTGTCACTCGGAATAAAAAACCGCCGTTTTCCTTACCTTTCATAATACCCTGAGCCTTTGTGTACAAATTTTGGCTTCATTACGGACCCCGGCAGCCTGTGAATCGGCTTGATTTGCAAGACAATAAGCCAACCCACTAGGTGAAAATAATTTATTTTATTTACGGTCGCCTCTTTGGGTTCTTATGGGGCTGCTAACATATACAATATTGTAATATCTTTTGTGTTCAAGAAAAAATATCTTTGTTACATTAAATCGGTGTTGGTGACAAACAAAGTCTATTTCGGAAATAATTTGAGAGGAAAGTAGCGCTCGAGAAGCGTAATTTGCTAATTATAAATTGTGTGGGATAACTATGACGATCGGTAACCACAACGATACAATTAGTTGATGTAGTTGCAATTTATCCAGGTATTAATAACAAATCTGTTATATTTTTGTCTACCAAACATTTAGATTTGACAATTTATAGTAAGCGAAAATTGATAAATTTCTATCTTTGGTAGAGAAAACATTCAGTAGTTTTAATAATCAATATTATGGATCTAAACAATCATTTTTAGGGTTCCGTAATCAAATGGAAAAAATCGGAACCTTATAGATTCGTCATGTCTGTCTGTTCGTCCGTCTGTCCGTATGTCACAGCCACTTGCACTTGGCCGGTTTATTTGGTTTTGTGGAAGTATTTTGATGGTTTAGAGTTTATACTTAAGGCTTTCGAAATATCACAAGTTTTCTGGCGATGCGCCTAATTTTGAAATGCAGTTTATGGAGTAAACTTATTGTGGTTAGTGAAGTCAAGATAGTTAAAATAGTATACCTCCATAAGTCCTCCTTAAGTATAATTATATGTATGATGTTAATTAGGGCGAGTTATTTGTTCAAATAAGGCAAATATTTAATAACACAAAACAGAAAATTAATAAGTATAGACACTCTATTTCAATTCAAATTCCAAAATTATCTTCGAGGATGCGTGGTGATAACTTTTCCAGACCTATAGTTGTGGGAAAACATCTATGCCCGGCAGTGGGAAATACAAAGGATTAAAAATTATTGTCCCGAGCGACCATACAATGCATGATATAGGAAAGATACACAATGGAATTTAAAAGTGGTGTATTTATGTAGCGCCGATGCTATCTACCGGGCTTTTCTAGGGGTGACCTGTCCCCACTCCAGTCATTAGTACGTGGCCCTTTTTGATACGTAAGCATAAAAATAATCCATAACCGTGATTGGTAACATCCCTTGTTTGCTGCACCAAATTTACTCTCTGGAGGCCACCGGGCAGATGGAAACGTAAAGCTATCGCTTTGAAAAGTTATCAAAGGTGTGTGAAATTTACCTATTTGCACTCGGCCATCGCGGAGGACTATGGCCTAAATCCCTGTCACTCTAAGAGGAGTCCCGTTCCCACTACGATAACAACGACAACGACCCTGTGCTGAATTAAAACTATTCACAAAAGGTGTCCGTTACTCTCAAAGTTGCGTCCTCCACTGCCACAACTTATAATTGCTATTGGGTGCTAAATGAAATTGGATCGCAAAACGAATATTGTTCGCTGAGGAAGTACCACTGTCACACGTAGAGAGAAGTTTTTACGTTTCGGCGGAAAGTGTGAATACTGGCTAATATCATCATATATTTGATACCGTCTTAGTTCTCTGGTGTGGTAACGCATCTCTCATCGGCTTCGCATAGAACTCCTGATATGTATAGAGTTAATTACAGATATTACAAAGGGTCCCCTTCACTTTACTACTATTTCCTTAGTTATCAGGGGAACTGCATGCTCGTTTAGGTGTACTTGTATATTATAAAAAGGTTTAAATAAGTAATTGGAAACTCAAGAAAACCAGCACTATCGCATTGCCCGACGCTTTCCCGCCCCGCCTAATCACATCGGAAAACACATTTAGAGGATGAATGACTTTCACCTTTTTTATAGGAACTCAAACATTTATTTCGTATACGACGGTTTATTGAACTTCCATGTGTTTGATGTTTTATTCAGAATAGATTTGCATATGTACCACGTGTGGATACATTATATTAATAGGTTTAGGTGTGAATTAGATGTACACTGTCAGACAAAATTATATTTGTCTATACAATGTGTATCAACGTATTTTAAATCTTCCGTAACATGATCATGCAGACACGAGCCGTACCTGTAAAAATATTATATAGAAAAGTATGAATTATTCTGATACGGCGCGTTCAAAGTCTGTAAATATACATACGTAGCTTCTTATACATCTGTCTGATGATCTGTTTGATGATGATATATTTTTAAAACAAGTTCACAACAAAGCCATGAATGATTTGGTCGTTTAAAGACTATTTATCGAGATGAATTTAGCATGCCTAAGTCTGATAACCATACCATCTTTTACATAAGCATCTGGATTCTCAGATCAACTCAATAATATCATGATAAAGCATTGTCACGGAAGTTATACATATATTCCTTTCAGCGCTATACGAATTCAATGTAGTAAAAAATAGTAACAGGATTTGACACTTACCTAATACACACTCGTACGTATATATTACATGTTCTTATGTTTCGAAAAATAGCCTAATGATGGTCATAATTTGGCGATCCACCTTTGAAAAGGTTTAATACAACAAAACATTCGCAGAGGTCGAGCCTTTTTGTGAGAATTTCGAGTCACTGTACACTAATGTATATTTTACTCGTGGCGTCAACCATTTTTGTTTAGTTTTTCCCGTTCGACCGAAAAAATGTCGATAGAAATTCAATTAACATTTTTTCATAACGAGCAAAAAAAGCAAAAAAATATTTTCGCAACCGCATACAGGATGTATTTATTTAAAAACACATACTGTGTATTTTTTATATTGGAGTAGCAAACGAGTAAACATTACACCTGATGGCTAGTGGTCACTGCCGCCCATGGACATTTTTAATCAGCCCCAGATAAGATTAGAACCTTATCTGATTGGACACAGAAGCGGTGCTAACCCAGTAAACTAAGTTGGCCTGCCTCGGATAAGTATGTCTCCAGCAAGGCTGTGGCATTCAGACCATAACACAGCAGCACTTACATCTGTCCTTATTGCAAAAAGATGAATATAGCGGTGGTGCTTCCTAAGGAACCACAAAGGGAACCACTTTTAAACTATGTATATGTATAACTTTGTGGCTTTGGCGTATCGGAGACTATATGGTAGGGAACTTCTAATGTAGTCAGTTTCCGTTAATTTTAAAGATAAATTTTAGCTACACAAAGACACGATTTAGGCTCCATTCATATCTTCAGGCATTTACCGGATCGTGTCAGACTAAATCACATTTTTGTGTACAATATTTTGTCAGGTATAGCCCGTATCTGGGCGTTCGCGTTAATATTGTATTTTATACCATTTTCTACTTATTGTAAATTTTTATATGTATATGAGGTTATGGCAAATAAAATTTTTCTTCGCGTTAATTATAAATATATTCATACACGTTGTATAAAGATCTACATGTGACGAAAGATAGAACATCATGTACTTAATAAGGGGCCTTAACATAAAGGCGGTAGACGCAGTATGGTTAAACAGGGACCTACGATCAACACCTAATTTTCTATCGTGAAGCAATGTTGCTTTTCGGTGGAAAGGTATGGATGCCGGCTAAATTACATATGGGGCGACCATGTTAGTCACCAAGATTCTCAACACATCTGGTATCGTCTTCCAGTAGTATCCGTTTTGCAGATTTGAAGAGTTGATTACAGAGGCCCAAAGAAATGGTTACTGCCATCAGCTAGACTACTTGCTCCAATAGTGGAAACAAATGGTTTCTCCACCTATTTAAAAGACGGTGATAGAAGGCAAGAACCATTAGGTTCTAAAAGCCAACAGTACATCAAGTGAACTCCGTACCCATTTCCTGCATGATTCACTCAAAATAAAACATTATTTTATCGTTTCTGTTCTCAATAAATCATATTTAAGTTGAGACGAATTTGTTGGTACGTTGCTCCTCAAAAAAGGATCGTATTATTAAGTATTTGCTGTAAAATTTATAAACAAGTCAAAACGAGCTTCGACTAGAATAAGCTAACTCACTAACCTCCTACGATACTAATCCATCCAGCTTTACGTTTGATGTTGATGTAAATGTAACTTTTGAACAAATCGACCGATGAACGTTCCTTCTGCCTGCATGCATTCAAAAGGGATTCACTGCACAATATTTCTTGAAAATTAAACATCAATTACTCAGATAGAAAAATTTAAAACATATACTTTGGGAAATACTTTTTTTGTTAAAATAGAATATTTTATAAATTGGTTTACATACAAAAGAAATCGGTCTACATATCAATGTAAGAATAGAAAAAGATGAAAATTAAGTGTTTTATTTCTTTTATTTATATAACAAAGGAGGGTATTAATTAATCGAATTAATATCTTCATTTGTTAATTCAACAGATAAAGATATTCAATTTAGTGATGGAGAAAAAAGTTATCATGAAAGTCATATCTATATGTAAAAGGTCAATCAATGCGAAATGATGTCCGTGTGAAGAACGATGAAAGCTTTTGTATGAAAATTTTGACAATGACCGCTATTAAATCTTGTTAACTGAATGAAGTTAACGTTCAAGATACTTGTGATTTAATGGGTTATCGGGATGGCTTTTAGGGTCAACTGTTGTCCAGATCGATCATTGTAAAGTTTTACGTCGAATTTAATATTTGAAAACGGCCGTTGTTTCTTTTTATACTTAAATCACAATGTGCTTGAAACTGTGACCAGTACAGTATAAATAATATTACATATCGAATTTTACACACTATTATATAAATAAAACAACTTCATACATGTGAGATATTTTAATATTACTAAAATAATACGCTAACGAAAATAATGATAAAGTAATTCGGCATCTAAGTTTGTCAGAACAAACTTTTCCTATGTAATATTCAAAAGCCTATCTTGAGCTTTTATGGTAAAATGACATTATAATATACTTTGATAACTTGGTGCAAAGTTGGGAAAGTTTTGATATTGTTTTGTCAAAAACACTATCAAAAACTTACTAAAACTCAATTGCTTACTAAAATCCCTTACCAGCACACATGCTACGATTTTAATCAGTTTGAAAACAAAGTAAAAATGTTCGCTTCAAAAGTTCGTTGCTACATTTAATACAATTTAAGCTTAATGTGATTAAATTGTACAAATTGGTACTCCTAACTGATAAATAGACAACGAATTTAATTTATATTCGTTCGACTTTAAAAAAATACTAATTGATACTTAATTACTCATTGAGGTTGCAAACTTTGATATATCGAAGATTTTATTCAGATGAAAATATATTTTAGTGGAATAACCGTATACCTACATGGTAAATTTATACGTACCTTTATGCGATTTTGCTGATGTGGTTTCTCTGATCAGCTAATTTAGCCCCTCATCATAGCGCACTTTTCTTCGAAAATTTACAAAGTTCGCAAATAACTTACATAATTTAGAAAAACTAGTTAAATTTCGAAGATACACCGCGAAACGGGCGACCGATTTATTAAAAACACGAAACAACGGTGGTTTCGTTTGTTTATTGAGGAACGCGAATGTTTTCGAAATTTTAGGGAGGAGCGGCGAGGGTGCGTCCAGCCAGCTTCGCGGCGACGACCGACTACTTCGAATTCGCCACTCGCTGCTTGGAACAACCGCTTGCTCCAATAGTGACGTGCGCAGTTTTACCGAACCCTTACCTCCGCTTTGGCGCGTACCCTAATGCCCCCTAAAGCGTAGCCAGCCCGCTTTATTACCTTGAATAAACTCCTAGATCCTTAGAATATATAACTACTTTATTATAGTTCCCTTCTCCGATTTATTTTACGTCTTTATAACATTTTATTTTAAAAACCACACCTTTCACGTAAATTAACAGCCATCTTTAACTTTCATTAACGTAATTACGAAAATATTTAGAATCTGATGACATCGAAGAAACATGAAATTAGAATTTCTGGCGGAAGGACATTTTGGCTTAAATATAAAAGTAGCGACCGACACAATGTTGAAAATTTATTATGTTATTATATCCCATCTCTATGCGTAAGCCAAGCGTAGGGCGCTCCCCGCGCGTCTTTCGGCCCGTAAACGCTCAACCGCGTTCTATACATAACCATATACCTATGTCTCAGATGCTCCTCACATTGATCAGGCGAAAAGAAGCCTTAGATGCGGCGAAGCGCCAAAAACATTGAAGCCCAAATAAATTTATTCTTGGCGAGATTCATACAAACTTAGCTCACCTACGCGGCTACAATTTCAATTAAACTTTTTAAGTAAACTTATCAATTTCAATACCTTCTTATATTTTAAAACGACACTAATTAATATAGGTATTTACTTTAAATATATACCAATTTCATTACAAACGCTTCGAACTTTATCTTATTTCCTGAATATAAGCACACAGCGTTCGAAGCTGTCAGGAGCACTCGACATGATCGTTTATCGGATAATTAGATAAGATTTTTAAGTAGCTTTCCCCGTAAAGCACTTTAGTTAATTATCCACGTTTAGCACATATTCCTTTGTTGTTTTATTCAATAGTATATAGTAGTAGTAGTAATTTTAGTTCACCCAATATAAAACGATTTCTAATAAATTACAATCTTAACACATTTCAAGGACGGATTAAAAAGTCGATTTTTATTAAATATTTATGTATTACTTATATCAAAGCATCTATGGTCGACCTTGGGTAGGACTCTAATGTTACGTGGGTTTTATTACAGGTTTCCACCTGCAGCAGTGGCCACTTACCATCAGGTCGACTGCATACTCGTCTACTACTTCTATACAAGAAATAAAAAACAGACCACGATTTTTCATCAGTAACAAGTACAAAGCGAGTAGGCTTATTTTTAATAAAACCATAATTAGCTTTATCAAACTTTATAATTTACCTCAACGTTTAATTTAACTCAATGAATACATTTTTATATAATTGTATATGATAATTTAAACCTAACTGGCATGATAAACACGAAACACGTAAAAATAATTAAGCATTTAATTAAGGGTTGGCATGCATAAAACAACAGCGCGAAATAATTGTAGACATGCTTATCTATAAAGTGAGAATACAGTACCCTTACTATGAGTTTTTTACGTTTAACGACTCGATCGTGGTAAACGAGTTGGCCCAAACTTCTCCTAGCGAAATCTTAGTTCAGATACGTTCCGCAGAGGAGCGCTGTAAATGTATGAGCCAACTCGTTAACGACGATTGCGTTGCTAAACGTAAAAAACTCATGGTAATGGTACAGGTCGGGCGTTGGAATTGATTATACACACATAGCATAACTGACGTCACGTCACGGATGTAGGGAACGATAAAGGACGTGGGGAATCGTTTTCTTTCCTCTCACCTCTTGATGATAGAAAATCGCAATCACAATCACGAGCGGGATATTGTAATTACGTTGGTAGCGGAAACTATTGCAATATAATTTTATACAAATAAGTGCAGTACCTATGTATCTTTATGATCCGACGTGTGTCGTTGTGTACATCGTCAACTCAGAACTGTCCCATTGCTGGGTGCATGTCTCATCTCAAAGTGAGAAGGGTCAGGGCATGGTCACCCCGTTAGCCAAGTGCAAATTGATAGACTTCACACACCTTTGATTTGTTTTTAAATAACTCTCAGGTATATACATTTTCTCACGATGTTTTTGTTCACCGTTATAGCAAATGACAATTAATTTCTAATACGCACATGACTTCGAAAAATCAGAGGTGCGTGCCTGGAGTTTGAACCTCGAATCGCCAGAGCTAAACTTTGTTAGAAGTCCGTACCCAAAGGGTAAAGACGAAAGCATATTACAAAGCCTATGCTATCTGTCCATCTGTCAGTATATCACAGCGGTCTATCTTTTGAATCATAATTAGGAGCCACTTGAATTTTTACTGCATTAATTATTACGGCTGCTCAAAAGAGGTCCTTATAGGAAATCGGTGTTGTTCGAGTTATCTATTGAACCGTAATAGGGAGACAGTTAATATTTACCCAATACTTATCCTTCTTTAGCTGATATGATACTCAATACTAAAAATACTAAAAATAAAACAATAAATGGACATTTGGTGGTACGGTATCTTTTATCTCGATTCACATTTAGTGAATTATTTTTTGGTTTGATGAGTATAGTAAAGTGTGAGACACAACAGGCGCTCCAGCTTAATCTTTACATAGCAACGCACTTGAGGCTAACCATGTAGGACGTCAATCCTATTTAGGGTTAATTACATAAGTCCAATGGGCAGAAGAAAGCACTTGAGAAAACTGCACTGTTTGCTACTTCACTCTTATATTGTCTTTATTTATATGAAAAAGTGCGGCAACCCTATCAATAGTTTCAGCTAATAGTTTAATACATTCCACATTATAGTTACGAACACTAACAAGCTGATAATAATAATGATTATGACGTTTGTACATAGTTTTCAATTTACACGCTGACAAACTAAACTCCCTGCAAAGCTGATTTCAATCCATACTTGGACCTACTTATGCAAACAGGAACCAATCCACACGTATGCCAAAATCATTAAAAATGTTGATGATTTTCAATAGTATTATATTTGTATACATAGAACAAGTTATTTTGTGCAATATTGTAAATAGATTTTATTAAAAATAATCTATAATTTTACAGTATACAATATTTTGACAAAAATGGCTTTTTCTCAAAACTATCATTGTGTGGGTTGATTCTGTTTTGCATAAGTAGAGAATAAATGTATTTTTGTCCTAGAGTAAAATACATTTATTATAACTCGCTATAATGGTGAAAGAACACATTATGAGGGAACTTACACACCTGAGAATTCTTTGCAAAAGAATATCTCAAAGGTATGTGAAGACCACCTAGTCGACCTTAGCCAGCGTGGTTAGGTTATAGTAGCCTGCTCCCCACTCTGTGAACTGTACCCAGCAGTGGGGCAATAACGGGTTGACGACGACGTATTCTGGTTTGAAGGGTGTCGTAAGGTTAATATTTATCCGAGTTATTCCAACTTAGTCCTCTGAAGTAGCAACGCATCTATGGTCGACCTCAAGTAAGACTTATCTTATCTGGGGTCGATTACACATGTCGATGGGCAGCAGTGGCCACCTAACACCAGGTAAACTATATTCTCGTTTGCCGCTTCTATACAATAAATAAAATACATGAGTTTGTACACATTTCTACTTTCGTAATACGGACAGTGACTTTTGCTTCGCTGAATAATGAATATTCAAAGAGCGATTGCGTTGATGTATGATATATGGAACGTGTGGGAATTTTGAGGTTTCAGCCTTTTGTTGCGGACTCTATATTACTCGGCTTGACAACGGATTAACTGAGTGACGGTTTGCCTGAACAACTTTGTTATATTGTCATTTGTTTATTGTGATATAGAACTTTGTCGTGAGAACATTACTGTTCCACTGCCGAGCGCGAGTCTTCTCTCAGAGTGATGTTTAGGCCTTAGTTCACCGCTCCGGTGAAGATAGAACTGATACATTTTTTTAAATATTCAAGCGTGTAGGTTTCCTGACATTATCATTCATAACTAAAGCAATTGACAATTAATGTTTGATACACACATTACTTTGAAAAGTCACGAGTGCGTACCTGGAATTCCAACCTCGGATTCTGCTAATTAAGCGCTTTAGAACAGATTATAAAAAATACCTGCCTGGAATGACAGAAATTCGAACCTCAGACTCCTATATTGTGAGGTCGAATTCAAATTATTGCTTATACTCGCTATATGATCACAGCTCGTTATTAATACTAGCCGTATAATATAATATGTACTTTGTTGATTGCCGGAATCCGACATTTATAGGGTATAAGGGTGAATATCGATGTTTCACCTTTACAGGGAACCCTTTAATAAAGGGATAGAGCGAAGAAGGTCATGCGAACGTGCATTTAAATTAGATTAACTCAATCAAACTCTTGTTATAAAAAATACCTTCAACCGGCAACATATGGAGTATAACATTCCTGCAAAAGGAAACTTTATGTGCGTATTTCAAATTTAATCAAAATATTTTTACGACCTGCCTTTGCCCTTAATATATTTTATACGTATCCAATATTCGACTGTAAGAAAACATTACACCCCTATTAAATATTTGAAGGTAGAACCCTTTGTGTTAGACAGACAGATATATATTATAAAATTTGTGTTTTTGTTATAGGTACCCAGTCATATGCATTGAGTAAAAAGCTGTTATTTTGACATTATAAATTGACACTTCCATTTTATTTATTTATATAGATCACTGTACTTATATACTGCCGGGTCCACACATGGCACTTGCCACAAACTCCAAACCTCTACGAATGTTTGGCTTGATATTTCGAATGAAAAGCTGGGCTATAAGCGATTGCAAACCTACACAAACCTAGCCAAACAATCCATCCGCACGCTTAAATTTGTGACAGTTTGTCATTGAGTTGACGTTTGGCGACCGTGCGGACAGGGCGTAAGAATATAATTGAGAGCAATAACTGTCGCTGCTGTTGCTCTACGAGTATGAGACCATTAAGGTTAATTGGATATTGTTACTCGTGTGAGTACGCGTCAATACAATATAATAAAAAAAACATAAAATGTACAAAAACCCAAGTCCCGCAACGTAATTCTACTACCGACAAAAGTAGAGATCAAATATTAAAAATAAAATTAATAAATAATAAATAATAATAAAAAAATAAAT
>DWRA01003057.1:0-12723 GCA_018250295.1 Spathilepia clonius
CAAAGCAGAATAATATTACTATATCTATTAAAATATTTTCAAGCCATATTCTATTAACACTTAGCTTTCAGTTGCAGTTTCCAATTCCTACGAACAAGTTAATTTGTTTCGTTATATTAGCTTACTATACTAGGTAGTTATAATATAATTGTAGCCTACGTTAGAAACTACCAACGACTGTTAGCAAGCGGGCGAACTATAAAACATCTAGACCAAACTTTGCAAACCCTAGCAAAGATGGCGCTGCTGTAACTATATAATTTGAGCCTAGCCGTAGAACGCCATCTGTGAGAATTGTCTCGAACTAGATTTAAACCAAAAAGCTTTTGCCTACCCTACGAAAGATGGCGCCTGTAAGTCACAGCCACAGCGGCTTATAGATGGCTCTACCGTAATAGAGTGAAAATGTAGGTGTGAACTGAAATTTAGCCAAAGGAAAATTTATGACTAAGACAAAGTGTACGTGAGAATACAAAATACCAACAGATGGCGTTACTGCTAACAAAGTGACGGAAAGAAAATCTCGGAGCATTTCCAATACACGGCTGTAATATGAAAAGATCCCTGTCGGTCATATATTAAGTAATTAATGTAAGTTGATAAAGAAGACATAAAAATGTCAAGAATTAATTATTATGCATGACTTTCGTGGGCATAATAAGCTATAAGAAACACCAAATAGAGCACATATGCTTTACTATGCTCAAAGAGTGAGCAGATTCCACTATTAGCCTTTTCTTAAGTTTCAGACGTTACCATATAAGTACGTACAATTAGAAAGAGTTGAACAATTTGTACGATTACATTCTTTGAAAATTCTTTAGTGTTTAACGTACTACGGAAGTTTGGCACTATTCCAAGTAGGGGAATACACTAGAGATTTAACAATCACAGCCACGTGATATTTACATTTATATATCCTTTCTTAAGAGTATCATCATACCGCTACTGGGCATCACCGGCCATTGCTAGCCAAGGGCGAGCAGGCGAATCCTTTAAGTTAATTGGTGCCTTAATAATAAGTTACGGGTTTACTTTATATACATTGCTTACTTGTTAAATAATATTACCTGGTGTTAAATACTATGAAAACTTGGCAGTCGGCCAACGAGTGGTAAGCGGTCGAGATTTAAAAATCACTTGCAATTGTTCAATTTGGCACTTTTTATAAAACAAAGGTTAGGTTTTGACACCGTAAACTGAATGGTTTGGCTGATTTACCGACTGAGTAAGTCATTTACATATCTCTATACACAAAAAAAAGTAATAGGTGCTTAAATCCTTGTCAATTTTATTCTCAATTTAACTCATATACATAATTGTTACATACCATACGAGATATTTATAATATAAATATTTTATAGAATAAGTTTCTTGATAATTATAATATCATAAGTAAACCTACAAACTAAAATACCAAATACGATTATTCTTTATTGGATAATAGTATTAATAATATTAAAAACATAGATTCTGCAGTTCAGAATAAATCTATATGATTGAGAAGATCGACGTTATGTTAAAATCAAATATAATAAAACATCGACAAATTGCGTGAAAATTTTAATTATTTATCACAATAGCTGAAATATTCAGAAGGCCTTAGTACACGTTGATGTAGAAGAGAAACATACGTTAAGCCAGATTTATTAATTATTATTTGTGTTAACTTATTACGTCGTTTATGACAAACATATACAAATGGTATTATCATCCGAATTTGTATCACTGGAAGGCAATTGCATAAGTTACCTCTAAGGTACTTTGTTTTATACAAAATGATTACTTGTTAATTTATCGACAATTGTTTACTGTAAGTGGTACGGCACAGGGTTGGCACAACTCCAAGCAGTCGGAAGTGGTGGAATTTTAAAAATCACTTACATTGGAATTCGGAAGTGTTTCTACAAAACGGAACTATGATGTTTTGACCAATGTCCACCGACACTATTTTAAAGTACTTAGTGCTAAAAGGATTTCCTTTGATGTATCTTTTATGAATGCGGGGCCCATTGTAAATTAAATCCGCGTGCGACCAGTACCATATATAACTTTAAGTATCGCTTTTAGGATAGGAACAATCTTAGAATATAATGTGGTTCCTTTGGTCACCGAGAGTCTAAACTTTCTAACTACACTAAAGTAGAGGCTATAGGTGAATTTAAAACCTTACCATATTTTTAACATTTTCATAGAAATATTGTCTTTTCGTTTCTGTATCAACTGCTCTACTTAAATAAAGTTTGTAACCTAAACGTGCTATGTATTAAAATCTCAAAATCAAAAATTCAAGGATAATAACTATGCTTTTACCTAACTAACCAATACTCGCGACTTTGTCTGTGTTGATTTCCGGATTGGGTCTATTGAGAATAATAATAAAATACATTTCATATTAAAAAAGTATGTCACAAAATAGATAATCATAGATACATATTTGCATAATATTGAAGGTTTAAAGAACAGTGAATAAAACTCGTTTTAACTTGACCTGGCAATAATATGTGAACTCAATTGCATAATTATGAGTTTTAAAAATATCCTATGAATAATATTCATAATAAATAAAATTATAAATGGATAATGAAATTACGTAAAACAAAGCAAATATTTTGTGTTTAACAATCTGAAAATATCCATAATTATATTCAAACCACACAGACAGTTGTCCCAATAAATTGGTGCACTTTGAGTTTCGAGCAAACTCATGGAAATGTAAATATACCCTCCAGCTTATTGACATTAAATTGATTGTAAGCTTCATTCTGTTTTAAAAGTATATAATCAGACATTTATTAATATGGTACACATATATAAAGACAAAACACACAAAATGAAAGAAACAAAATTGTTTTAATGCGTTTCGCGCAATTGATAACGTAACGAAATTACCATTTACATTTGGTACTAACCACTTGGTTAAGGTAGTTTTGGTAGAATCCTTCCTATAAAGTTAACAGGCGCGTATAATTTCACTTGTATTACCGCAATGCCAATATTAAAATTACTGCAAGTAAGTATGAAATCATATTTTAATAACATTTGCCGGTAACGTTAGCATATTATTAATTAGGCATGTAATATTGTAAAACAAATGTGGAGTATGGAGTTTCTTGCTCCGCTTCTTCTCTGTAGCGAAACATTTTCCGAAGCGATGGTAGCTTGTTAACGTTAAAAAAAGTTCTCTATGAACCAACTTTGATTAAATGATTTTTGATTTTGATTTTTTTGATTTTGAATATAGCTAGAGGGTTATCCGAAATACAAAGGCAACGCAAACAGATTTTATGAAGTTTCTGGTAAACAGACGAATGCAGATAATTTTTTGAAAAGAGCAGTAAATATAGCGCAACTCGGGGAAAAAATGAAGTCAAAGCGATGCGATATACGAGGGTGGGACGTAAGTAACTTTTAGGGGGTGGAAATGGTTTTTTTTACTATTTCTAGCGAAATTAAAATTTAACATCGAAAAAGCTGTACGTAAAAGTTTCAGGAAGTAAAATGATGTATAATTTTTGTATCAACCTTTGTTCCAAGTATTTTAATATTTTCGGAGAAACATCGAAAAACCGGTTTTTATTTTGAATTTCATCTCAAATAAGTAGACGAAATTTAGTGGAAACTTATTTTTAAATACCCTAAATACGCTTAATATTTTTTAATCAAAACATTTATTTATGTATTTTTCATTAAAAAAACAGACCTTGTGTTTCATTCGAAAATAATCACTGTTCGAAATTGACTTTGAAAAAATGTATATTTTCCTTGAAATACCAATTATAGACGGTGTAAAAAATAACAATACGAAATTAAACGAAACTGCATTTTTTCAGCAGTTTTAATGCTGTCTTCGATTTTGTAAATTTTTACCTTGTTTCTTCTATCTGCATCGGCCTAATACGATTACTCTATTTTTGTGTCACTGTCATACAAATATCGAAAAGTTACTCGTTTATAAATAAACCGTTTTGTAACTCTATAAATCTACTAATACTATTATCCTCTGAATAAATTACTTACGAAACGAAGTCGAATGGAAAACCTACGAGCGTCGTTATTCTGAAGTTCACTATTCAATTATTTATTATTCAGGTTTGATATGCTGAAGTTGACACCGATTTGTATAACTGACATTAATAGTCAGATATATTTTCCACATTAATGAAGTAACAAATGGTTTTTTTACAATATGTAAAATGTATATGTTATGGTCATATGACTTTTGTGTATTGCATATTATGGAGAATACTCGGGTAAACCTAGTGCTGCATAGTAAATTCAGTGCAAAACAATTGTATTGTACCTAATGTATACAACTGACATAACACATGAAATAAATAAATGGATACAAAATTTTAAATTTATTGTAATCACTGAACTCAAAAAATCTTAAATAGGTATGCAATAAAATATAATGCGTAAATTTGATAGGAATTCACATCAAGTGGACTCCAAGCTCGTTTGCTACTTCCATAAAAAAAAAGAAATCAACTTATCAAGCAGAATTATGAACCGCGTCCGGCAACATAAAATATAAGATATCTGAAGTGACCTATAAGTATTGATACTAGTAAGTTGGTTTGTTCCGCAAGAACTCAGTATAAACTGTTTTCACCAGCAAACGATATACCGGCAGCTTTAAGTATGTACCGGTAACTAAGTTACGTAGATACGCCATTTTGGTCATATACTTATATACCACCAAAACTGTGATATGCAGCGGTGGCCTTGTTGCAATTTGCAGTACACAATTAATTGTGTGGATAATTATAATTGCTCTGACGTCTAACGTTAACGATCCTGCTGTGTTGCTCGTAGAGACAATGATTTCCCAATATTCAGAATGTACGCTTATACGTACACATTCATTACACTAATATAGCTACGCTTTGAGCTAAAGGACCCTCAATGGCTTTGAGACATGCGATAGCGAGTCCTTGTTTGAGGTGCCCGATTCAATCTCTGTTTCTAATAAATTAGTCCAACTACACGTGTGTTGTTTGTGCAAGGCGTATTTTCACCGAGATGCCCATGAATATCTAAATTGTAGGAAAATTCCCATTTCTCTCGGCACTAGAAATTTTGCTTTGAATATGTGAAACATGCTTTCAAAGGCTCCGTAAATAAAGTTGGAGTGCTTAGATGTAAACGAAATGTGTTACTTAGTCTTTGATAGAGCGAAGATTTTAACTTAAACGATGCATACACCATGCAATTTTGTCGCAATTTAAATATGAATGTTTTAGATATTTTAACCCCTTTGGGAAAAGTTATTATGGTGCAGAAATGTTTTTAGTCAGAAGTTTAAGTGGCAATTTTATGTTTCGTTGGTACGTAGCAGATAATCTCTTTGAAAGTGTGTTTTGTGACGTTCGGCTTGTGATAAAAAGATAAAATAAGAACATAAAGCATACAGTTATACTTTGAGCCTTTGACGATATTTCATAGCTATTTCGTATTCATTGATATTTCGTATAAATTTAATGCAACAAATTATTAATCTTTATTCATTATTTATTTCTATAATCCAGCCGCTGAGAAAATGCGTTCCTGAAGTCTGGCGATAAGTAATAAAGATCTGCAAATGACGCCATATCTTTCTTCATACTTTTTCCAATATTTGTTTGTCCGACTTTTAATTTGAGGAATTTAAGTATTGTAATAAAAATGTTTATAATTACAATACAAATACAATATCTTATAAGTCGCTAGTAGCGACTTAGTCTAATGAAACAAATTAAATCAGACTACATTTTATTAAAGGACCTGTATATTCTTCATTCTTCGCCTGTACACATATACATTATTATTAAATTATTATTGATATTCAAATATAATATGTAGTTCAAAGAACACGCACACTCGACACAGACGGCTGTGTTAGCTTCACGGAAATTAACAGTTGACGTAAACGTATAACAGCGCATTATGGATTGAAACATACATATTTTATGTTTTTTTATAATTATACGCCTAATATACAAATTTAATAAATTAAGCCCAAAATTATAACTATTATTATAATATGACATGTTTAGTGGTCAAGTTTTAGTGGCGTATAAACGATAATCATAAGACTTTAGGTCTCTTTGTAGGTAAGGTGGAGTTTCAATTCTATACACACCTTCCAAACTTGTTCCAAGTATATTCAAGTAGATTTGAGTTGGGACACTTCTGGCGTATATTCGCGAGTGTAATGCAATATTGCTGTCCGATGTCCCTTTCAAGTTTTGAACCATTTGCGGGTCTATGTGTGGTCGTTAGCTTCAAAGCGTATCTCCGCCTTACAGCCGGCTCGATTACATCATCATCAATTTGGAGGTTCCCGAAGTTGATATGTTTGTTACTTTAACAGTCGTGATGTACTGATTTCGGATCATGATAAGCGCTGTTGTCTTCTGAATTTGAAGATTGTGATAAGAGAGATATACGTTACAAGGCACCAAAATAGAACAACGGTATCCCTTGCAAGTCGTAAGAGGCAATTATAAGGGGGTACCCGGGGTTGCTGGTGGCAAGAGTCCCGGTCGAACCGTCCTGCCAGCGGCCCCGGGGACGATGGTATGTGTGACGCATGTGACACATGTCTTTAGCAGAGCACGACCAGGGCACCGCGGTCAGAGGACTCCGGTCACGTTACTTTTGATATGCGAAAGTCCTTTATGTAACGCTGAGGACGGTCTTCGGGGGGTTACTAGAGGATCAAAATCCCACATAACCCAGTGTTGCTCTCACGATACCGGATAGCTTTTGAAAGTTTCTCCCTCGATAACAAAAAAGAGGTTTAATGTAATAATTAAACATTGTCTCAAAATTCACTATCTCCAATCTTTCACTCTCCGCTCTTAAATTCACTCTCTTCCTCTTCCCATCCTATGCTCTCGTCGACAGTAATCCAAGTTACTTTATAGGAAACAAACTAATTACTTATAAAACTGTGGCGGAGCGGTCACGATACCGGTCTGACAGACAGTGTTCCGGGTTCGATCCCCGGCGTCTCTGGGTATGTTCTTGTATTCGTTTTTGCGTGCTTCTATGCCACCAATTGCTATTAATCTTTATATTACTTTTTATCCCGTTAAAAAAAAGTAAAAAATGTAAATGATAAAAAGAATTCTATGTCGTTTTCCTGGTTCCAAGCTACCTATTCACCAATTTTCAGCCAAATCGGTTCAGCCGTTCTCGAGTTATACAGTTATACATAGTGTAACTAACACGACTTTCTTTTATGTAGGTATATAGATTTAAGGTTTCATTCATCCAATATTAAAATTCTCTATCATATAAAGTTTCATGCATGCATTGCTAGGGTTTTCAGTATCAGCCAGGCGGTATTATTGAACCGCGAGCACAATAAAATTAATATCATCGTAAGTACTTTGCCATTTCAATATTACGTCGTTCATTTTGACATCACGTGTCAGGAACGTATTCACACAGCTGTCAGATTGTAGTCAAACACTACAGCAGTATTAGTGTATGAAATTTTTATTTTGAAAATAATTAAGAAAGTATATTTTGTATGAAATTGAGATAGCCAGCAACTACGCATATGACCTGATGACGTGGTAAGTACTTTACTAAGGTAGGTATTCTTCATCAGTCCTTAATAGGACTGGAGTCCTTAATGGGATTGGTCTTAATTGCATTTCTACCATTGAGCATATAGTAAAATGCAACATATTCCTCTCCTTTACCTCACCTTTCCAAACAGATTGCATCAACTTATGAGGCTTCTGCTGAGAACGAAATCATTAGTTCTTCCTGAACCACTAAAGGTTCTACCACCTTCCGTCCTCACACTAAGTTTTACGTGTTATTTTTATATCTATATAGTTAAGTTCGACGCTTTTACGTTTCCTTCTCTAACGACCTATTTAAATTACTTATATATAAGAAAACTAAAGTGAGTCGTATAAAAGACGCGGCCAAGGTAAGGAACAGTTGACACGGTTTGTACCGTCCTATTTATAGGTCGCTTATAAAACAGTTTTCTTAAAGCACTTTAACTTCATTTACCAAATTGCGAGTTTAATTATAATCCTTTTTTTTCTAAAAAAAATGCCCCATAGTAATATTATTCATCAGTATACTACTGCATTTACATCGACACACTTGGAGGTAATGCCACTCACCAATTTAATTTCTCACTTGCAAAACAACGATAGGAGGAGAGGTGATGTTCTAATGAAATTATTGTTTCATAAATACGGTACAATTTATCAGAAATGTAGGTAGCTTTATATTTAACTTTTCAGATTTTTTGATTTTAGAGAAAGGCTATGACAAACAGAAACTTCCTTAAAATGTCAATGAAAAGAATACTGTATACAAACCAAAATAACTGATATAGTAAATAATGCAAAAAAATATTCAAGGTAAAATAATTGTTATTTTAATCATTTAACAACATCTGGAAATATTTTTATAAGTATTTTCAAATTTAGAAACTATTTCTCTAACTTAAAAATAATGTTAGTTCTTTTTCAATGAGTATAGCTCAAAGTACGGGCGAGGCCAGCTTCGATACAGTTGAGACGGTTATTCCCGCTGCTCAGCTTCTTTGAACCGGCACCCCTCTTTAAACAGTTCTGGCTCAGTAGGTCGTGCTTTATGAAGTTTACCTCTTATTTGAACAGCTGGAAGTTGTTACGTAAAGAAATCTTGCAAGTGATTCGTTTAATACTACCATTTAGAAATGTATGTTAAAAATAACTGGAAAAATATCGCTTATAAATTTTTTGAACTCATCATTTTGTTAAAAAAATGTTTAGGAAATCGTAAAATATTTATGCGTCATGTTACGCCTAACGTCTACCCTCATTTTTATGAAAAACACGTAAACTGGTCACGCTAGTATCTACCCATATTATAGGCTAAAGCTGCTGCCGGTGAGGCATTCTCGGCTTTGATTTACTCGGTACATTTGTGCCTAGCTACTACCTTAATCTTGACTCTGGATAATTTGACTGAATAGAAATAATATCGGTCTTCACTACCAATAAAGATTGTTCTATGAATGAGCTTAAAGTCTCTAATACTCTTTTTAAATATATTATTGTCCTCAATAATTATGATTTAATATATTAAATGACGATTAATCGGTTGATCTACAATTTATCCTCGTATGTGTTTCAAGGCACGTAAGAAAATACCTCTTGGCTTTATACTAATATCAATATTGCTACATATTATGGTGAAAAATATATTTTTAAGATTTTGTAGCCAAATGCGAGAAATTAATCGACTTATTGCAGCTTCTTGCAACTAAATAGGAAGAAAATAATAAATAGGAGTTCTAATAACCACTGCACATTGTTATACTGAAATTAGAGAAAAATTAAAATTATCTGCGCATACATTACGTAGGTTGTTTTTATATGTCTTCCAGATTGCCTTTGGGATTAATTATTTGAGTCTTACGAATTCCTGCAATAATATGTGATTTAATTAATACATTCACTTATGAAATAAGTACCAAATATTATACAATAAATAACATAGCAACTTAGTTATCGAAGACAGAATGTCGAAAAAATACTATGAAATACAAACTTGTTTTCGTAAACGATAAAATGAATGTTGATCCCATCCACTGTTTCTACACAGTGCTTAGACTGGCATTTGGAAAAAAATGAGGCCTATTTTTCGAGAAGTCAACCATGTATAACAATTTTAATTAATCTACATCCCAAGATTATCCTATCTAGGTAATGGTCATTTTAATGAAACGCTTCTGTCACGGCTATAGTCCTATTAGAATCTCAATACGCACTTTGGATAATTAATTTGCACTAAGCACAAATTATCAAATGTGTTTCACCTATTCAGCTCTAATCCTACTGTGCACAAACACCTAGAATTATTACGAGATGGGAAGCAATCAGCTTGGAAACGTAATCGGTTCTGAGGACTGATAAATGATTTATACATCATATTCGAGCGTATGTCAAAGTCATTTCTGTAACACGTGCTGTTAGGCGTATAGCAAGATTAGTCAAGTACCAACTATCTGCCGACTCTATCTCTAACTCTGCCGACTTCAAGCAAAATATTGTTACAACAAAAATTTTGAAGTAAAACGGTTATTATTTAAAAGTATGGAGTGGAACAGGTAGACATTGAATTACGGAAGTAATAGAAATCTTCGTACTAATACAAAATTACACGTCGAAAATAAAGTTGTTGATGTACAAGACAGTTACCTCAACATCCTGAGCTTGAGTGGCATAAATAGCTTAGTTACCAAGCAAAGAATAATTTTAAAATGAGCTAAAATTTACTAACCTTGTCCCATACAACTTGAATGCTCTGACAGAACTTTTAATAGTTAACTTCGAACTTCGGAAATAGTAAACGCAGTACGTAGCTTAGAGTATCCCACTCAGTTCCAATCGCTTTCGTTTCGCTCATATAATGGTGCTTTTAGAAAATCTGGGAAATTTAACTTAAGGCCTTTAAACGAAACGAGATTCGTACGATAATGTCGTATCCCAAATATATTGTTATCGGGTTTGTTAATTGTAAATAAGCATTTTTAGTTCCAGTAGTTATATATTATTTCTACAAAATAATCATTTTGTACGTATGTATAAAAAAGGAAAATATCAATAGCATAAAATAATTTATTAGAAAAGTTGCAAGAAAAATTCCATCAAATTTGATTGATAACTGAATATGTATATTATATATATATATATAATATTTTATATATATTATATATATATATATATATAATATAGAATTTGCTTTGTGCAGCAAATGATAATTTGGTTGTTACTATGTCTCACGGTTTCGAGCCTTTCTTTTACCTGTAACTTTATATTTCGTATACGTGATCACAGAAATATTATATGCACACACAGAGAGATATATTTGCTATTCTGCCCTTGAAGTTTTGAAGTAATTATGATTAACAAAGTATCATATATATATAATATGTAGTTTTTTTATTTCAATTTTCCTGTGATGTGAACCTCTACCTTCAGCATTGAAGTACCGTTAGGTTTTCTTTTTGTATACGTACATATATACCGTTAAAAAAATTACTTTAAAGAAGAAACGATGCTCATGTTATTTTTTATATGCAAAATCTCGGATGAGTCGCTTTACTATTACACGATGTTAAAGGCTGGGAAAAATTACGCCACCGTTTAACGCTTAATGGCTCCAATATAAATCACATTGACACGCGCAACGTTCACAGGATTGACTACGGCGCTCGAATTCACTCGTACAAGTCTAACTTGTGTTTTAATACAATATTTTACGAGGCTTTACTCATTTTTTGGCAGAAATATAAAGCCTTGAAAAAGTTCAACAAGTGTTATCATACTTTAGTCGCCAGCTGGCATCGCCTACAGTAACATAACCAATTTGCTTTATGACTGCGAAACGTCTGTTGGCGAAGTAAAGATGATTTGCTTTGTTAAATGATTTGCCGTCTTGTTTTGATAGTTATTGTAGCAAGTTTAAATTTAAATTATGTATTACTCGTAAATATGATACACATTTGTAAATCGAGAGAATTAGTAATTGGCGAATTGACTGGTATTCATCATTCCGGTGCAGTACATAGAGTCCCAGATTCGATCCCTGAACATGGAGACATCTAAATAATGAATTTATGTATTTAGATCTCGGCGATAGAATAATATTTTTGTGTATTCATACATGTGATCCACGTCTTAATAGGTGGAATCCTTTTACGTAAGAGCAGTATTAACGTCGTAATATTAAAAATATAAACCTATTCATAATAGTTATCATTTTTATTTGAGTCATAATGAAAGTTTTGCTTAAAGATAATGAAACTGGGTTTAAAAATCCCATCTAAGTGATTTCAAAATCAAAGTCAAAATCAAAATATTTTATTCAAAGTAGATCCTTAACAGAATTATTTTTGAACGTCAAGAATTTACCACCACTTCACAGGGTGTTTTGTTATGGAGAAGAAGCGGCGAAAGAAACTCCATATCACACATCTTTTAAATAAACAAAAAAATTTAAATAAAATTATATTAAAAGTTATCGTACGTTAAAGGATCAAGTGGAGCTGATGTTACTTCAGACCACACAGTTTTATCATCCAAATAATCACTTGTTTTACAGTAAGCTCTCTTACACAGAGTTTGTTTAATAAACTGTTTAAACTTTCTTTCTGGCAAAGTCGTGATGTAATCCGGTATTTTATTGTAATAGCGAGTACAGTTCCCCATAAAGGATTTAGCCGCCTTACACAATCTACATTTAGGTAATGCTAGTTTATTTCTATTTCTAGTATTAAACTAATGGAGGCTGCTATTTTTGTTAAACATATCACTATGTTTCCTTACAAACATTATATTTTCATAAATGTGTTGGCTGTGAACCGTTAATATGCCAATTGTGCGAAACAATTCTCTTTGGGATCCACCACATCGTAAATTATATATTGCCCTTATTGCTCTTTTTTTGTAAAACGACAATGGAGTTTAGACCAGCAGCGCAATCCCACAGCAAAATGCCATAAGACATAATGCTGTGAAAGTAGCTGAAGTAGACGAGCCGGGCTGTGGGGACGCCTGTTAATTGTCTAATTTTTCTCACAGCATAAGCTGCGGAGCTAAGTCTAGTGGACAAAACAGAGATATGAGGACCCCATTGGAGTTTAGAGTCAATGGTTATCCCCAAGAAAACAGTTTCGTTGACAAATTGTAAAGGCTCACCATTTAGGGCTACATT